>JACVVK020000051.1:585000-627500 GCA_018292915.2 Batillaria attramentaria | reverse complement strand
AGCAAAACCGATACACACTGTCGTTACTGTGGTTAGATAAACGCCCTTGTAACTAAACAAATTAACGGGCTTCTCAGTCGTTCTCGTTCATATGACGGGGGAGCCGGGTCAGCCCAGCGGTAGAGCGTTGGACTTTCAATGCTCGGGTCGTGAGTGCGATTACCGGCTGGGGCCAAATATTTGTGCTGGCCTTTTCCTCGTTGCCCCATCTTTGATATGATGTGGGAAAACACGTCAAACTGTTGAACACCCACCCACCCTTGATCACATGACCAGTGTCCATTCAGGATGACTCTTGCTGAGAGCGATACTATGAGACCACAGGCTCATGAACACAACACACTACTCAACACGCAACGGGTACAGATTAAGGTTTATATGGCTATTACGACTATGGTTTGAAAAAACGCCGTAATAAATAATTTAACGGGCATCTCGTCGCTTTGGTTCATAATGATCAATGTTTAAGCTCTAGCTGCTATACACTGGGGGGAGGGAGGGGGTGAGGGTGGGGGGCATATCCATGAATTCATACAACACAATAAGCATTTTATCATTATTAGACCGATATCGATAATGTTCGTGAAACCTCTCCACTGGTTTGACTGACGTTTTGTGAAAAAGAAATACATGAGTAGCAGACACTATCTCGCAGCTAAAATAAGTGTACGAAGGTCATGTACAGGAATATAAACTTCTGAGTGTCATGTCAAGCTGTGAAAGTCACATGCACATAACCAGATTCACGACACGGGGAAACACACCAGCTGTAGGAATATCGACAGAATGAACATGCATGCAAACAGCATCTTATGCCGCGCACCATACGCGAATCGCAGTTTGTCCCAGATAGAGAGCGAGAGACAAAGAGCTTCACATGTGGGGACGGCATGAACAATATCTGTGCAGCTCCGAAACTGGAATGCATATATATATGTAGAGGGGAGTGAGATGGGTGGGGGTGGGGGTGGGGGTGGGGGTGGGGTGTGGACACAAACTGACCGTGGGGTCATGTTCGGTGTTTGAGGTACCCTGTTTGGCGAGTGTCAGTCTGTACTGATTTTACTGTCATGAAAAAGCGTGATCTTCGTGTTATGTAGGTCAAGGTGCATGCCAGGCGGTCGCAAAAAGAGGCAAGCTGCCAGTGAAGCTGGGACTTTTTGCACAGAGGCCGAGCACAAGTGAGGCAAGCGGCTTTGTGTGAACTGGATCTTTGGCCTAAAGAGGAAGTAGGCGTGCATTACTCCAGTGAGGCCTGAGCGGAAAGGAGACATTCAAATTTGTTTAAAACCCCTGTCAGGTGCGTGTCTTTGAATGGTCTGTTCATGGTAGTAATTGTTTCTAGATTGAAGCATTTTTAGGGGTGACTATGATGCTTAAGGCTAATAGGGAATATACAGGCATTTTGAGGCTCTGTGTATTTGTGTCCTTCGGCCTGAAACGTTTGCCGCTTACTGAACATTAAAAAAAACGCCAAAGATCAACTCCCAGCATTATTTCCGAAACAACAACTAACAAACGACTATCCGACGCTCTTTCTGAGGCGAAAATCTAAAGAGGAAAAAAGAGAATGTCAGGGAAACATTTCTCCACCTTATCGTTCCACAAATCTCAAGCTGTCCTCTTCATTCTTGTAAACCACCGCAAGCATTCTGTCCACGAGCTCTCGGCTGCCTGATCGTGAGCCAAAATAGACCCAAGAGTGGGGCTTGGAGGCTGTTAGCACGCAGGCGTAATGCCAGATACACACTGCAGGCCTAAATGGAAACATTTGTAGAAGTTTCGCTCCAAGTAATGGGACCGATCTGAGAATTCTGTTCAGGAAACACGCGCACATGCAGACGGTGACAGATGCAGTCATAGCGCACGCACATTATCCGAACTGGAAGTGCATAGGCTAAGTTACCTCCGCCCCGCACCCACATCCCCGTACAATTCCCTGCCATCTCCCCTCTTACTCTGCCCCCTCCCCCCACGCCTCCTCTCCTACCCTGTCGAAGCACATCTACCGAGAATCTCCCTCAAGTGGCTTCTAATCCATAGGATCAACAGGCGCCGCGCGTTCTTATGCTTGAGTGCTTTGTCTCGTCAGAATACGTATCAAACTCTCTCTCTATCGGGCGTGCAGCGCTTTCGGACATCAACAGCAAACACAATGCGCCCACAGACGTCCTGAGGCCGATATAAAATTATGCTATGGTGCTTTGTCCCCCAAAAGAAAACATACGAACTGACTTTCACGGGCGTGCTTATGAACTTATCGATATCGTGCTTTGTCCCCAAAAGAAAACATACGAACTGACTTTCCCGGGCGTGCTTATGAACTTATCGATATCACTGAGGATCAAAGCAAGACGTCTACAGACATTAAGCGGGAGCTATGCTATAGAGCTTTGTCTCACAAAGAGTACAGAAAAGCTCACTTTAACGGGCGAGCTTATTAACGTATCACTATCAACCCAAGACGTCTACAGTCATTAGGCTGGCGTTATGCTCTAGGGTCTTGTCTCACAAAGAGTACAGCAAAACTCAATTTAAGAGGCGTGCGTAACTATTTCATATCGCTGACGACAGGAATACGACGCCTGCAAGCACTTGACAGGTCATCATGACCAGACGAGCAAGGGAGACGATCGTATTTGTAGCCTATGGGCCAAGGCTCAGCGTGCATAAAGTACAGCTTCTTGTGACGACCTGTGCTTGCATACGATTTAAAGATCGGCGCCACGGCCGACCGATATTCATAAATCACTAAACACCCACTCTCCCAGGGCCACATTAAGGTGGCGACGGCGGGGATGTCGTCGTCGTGGTTGGGGGCTGATTTGCCGCCAACATGACGGTGGTGCTGTTCGTGTATTTGAAAGGAGGGTGGCCGTCTGAGGACCGAGATGTTATGTACACGGTGTGTGTGTGTGTGTGTGTGTGTGTGTGTGGTGTGTGTGTGTGTGTGTGTGTGTGTGTGTGCGAGAGAGAGAGAGAGGGAGAGAGGAATTCACCCTTGGACATGCACTGACCTCGGGGACATTCTGCTGGCAATTTGGTTTCAAAGTCTCCATCTCCGCACACGTAAAAATTCCGACGCGGGTGGGTGGGTGTTTGGGAGTTTAACGTCCTTTTTCACCACATAAGGGTGATAGCAAAGACGGGGCAACGAGAAAAAAGGCCGGCACAAATATTTGGCCCCAGCCGGCGGGATTCGAACTCACGAGCCGAGCATTGAGAGTCTCACGCTGTACCATTCGGCCACCCCGGCTCCCCTGTAAAAATTCCGACGAGAACTTGATATTGATTCCATGCTGACATTTAACTTTACCCCACACACAATGAATGAAATACGATTATCATTGCGTATATATATGGAGTGAAACGGGGAGGGAGGGGAGGGTGTGGTTGAGTCTTAGGCACTTCACCGACCACGTGACTACTGGCCTTGTTTGAAGACCTCGCGTGTCACGAAAAACAACGCAGGCAAAAAGATTAAGTCTGCCGTACGACCTACAGTTGCTGAAGGTGGGTGTGATAAATGCAAACCGCCAAGTAAAATGAACGCTGGTACAACTCAACCTCAGGTCCAAAAATTTTTTTCCCCCCCAAGGTCGTGTTCCCGTCTGACAAACAGGAAAGGTGAACGTCCTCCCGGATTTTTTTCCCCAACTAAAACACACATCCAGCTCTTATCTGCGTTGGACAGTGCACTTTCGTCAGTCGTCCCAAACTCTCAAAAACTTGTCCATGAGTGTAAACGTACACACATCGTGCTTAACGACGTCTGAACGTTGCCTGCACTGAAACGGACGTCAAGAACTTGGGAACACAGGAGCACTACCCTCAGCATATTTCGTAAGCACGACTATGAGAGTATCTACTGCCCCCTTCTCGAAATTAACGGCGTTCACCGTAGTATGTCGTTCTGTGGTACAACCTTGTAGCGGGGTGAACTAATGGCATTTCTATATAATTATGTCATCGTTATACAGGCCCCGACGGTTTTGTTGTTGTTGTTTTCTTGTTTTCCACCAAAAGCTGTTCCAATGAATCCCTCTGTGTGTGTGTGTGTGTGTGTGTGTGTGTGTGTGTGTGTGTGTGTGTGTGTGTGTGTGTGAGAGAGAGAGAGAGAGAGAGAGAAATTCCACCGGTTATTCCTGGCAAACAAAATGCATTGCCGTTCTTTTTTGTGGCCGTGACAAAGAACCTGTTGTTCGTATCTCTAGCACACTCTGGCCCAATGTAAGCTGGCAGAAAAAAGGGAGATGTAGGTTTTCAACAAGGTCTTTGCCAGTGCGGATTCTTTAGCAAGATCTGGCTTCTGTCCATGACGATACAGCATTGTGTATCCTTATCTCTTCAAAGGCTACCGAACATTTCATGTGTTCGTGCACAAGACGAGGGCTGAGGATGTTTCGTGCGAGCCCTAACAGTGCCTCCGTCTTACAGCGTGAAAGCTGGCATGTTCCGGCTGGTTGAGCGTTAGACTGTGGATGTGTTGATCGTAAGTTCGATCCCCGGCCGGGAACTTAAGTTTGTGGTGGACAGTGACGTTTATTCTCGTGGTCACACCTTTGATATTACCTCTGTGTGTAGGAAAAAGAACGTTAACATTCCACACCCCCCAACCCGCCAACACACACACACACACACACACACACACACACACACACACACACACACACACACACACACACACACACACACCAATCAAACGAACCGTCTTGGTGAGGTACCGCCGTAGCTGTGAGGGGGAGCCGGGGTGGCCGAATGGTAAAGCGTTGGACTTCTAATGCTCGGGTCGTGAGTTCGTATCCCTGGGGCCAAATATTTGTGCTAGCTTCTTCGTCGTTGCCCCGTCTTTGACATCACCCGTACGTCAGTGGTGGAAAAGGGCGTTAAACCCCCAAACACCCACCCACCCGTAGTTGTGAGAGGAAAACGTCAAACCATTTTTACACACCCACCCTTTGACACACTAACCCGCAAACCTGTGAAATTAAACAAGGGAAGCCTGACAAAATCAAATGACAATCCGTTTTACGCCGTATACCGTGTGGGGCTTCATTGTGATTTCTGATCAGATTCGCTGTCACCTCCAAGCTCTGGCTGTTCGTTTTAGCTGAGCGGTCCCTGAATGCGGTGACGGCCAGGAAATGTCTACTTTTAAGGAGCGTAGTTATTCTGCTTTTGCGCTCCGTCCTCGAACGTGGGTTCTGATAAAGGTAAGGTCAGTTCAGTCAGTAAACTCGGGGGCGCCCTAACCAAGGCTTGACTGTACTGTCCACAGTATTAGAAAGTAATAGAAACGTTGGGCATTGTGCAATACTTTTAACAGAAACCTGTCGTTAGTGCAAGGCTCAACACTACCGCACCAAGAATGCTTGAAAACAAACGGAACGACTGTGAACATTTCAAGCGCTGAAGTCAAAAACACCACGCCACAACCTCTTCATTGACCCAAATACTGCCCTCAACACTCGCAACACAACAGGCAGTTGTTTACAGACGAACCTAAATAAACTTGAGAGAAGCCGTTCAATTTGCTGGGGCTAGTCCCGCCTCGTCTACTGTTTCCCAACACGTCTGGATAAATGTCAAAGTGCACAGCCTTACGCGGGGCTGACTTGATTTAACAATGAGCGCTTGGCGTGTCATGGTCGTTTTCTGCGCGCGCACATTCCTTTTATGTCATCAAGTCAACCCACGTGCACTAAACGCTGCACCAGCAGCTGCACTGGACGAGCTTAAACACGCTTGGTACTGTGTTGCGGAGCATGCTGTGTCACCTGTCTCTGTTACGTAAGCATGTCACACTATTATGACTTTCAATAATCCCTGAAACATGCAGTGCAAGACGGATTGGAGTGCACTGCATCTGGTTCTGCTGGTACGCAGAGTGTGTGTGTGTGTGTGTGTGTGTGTGTGTGTGTGTGTGTGTGTGTGTGTGTGTGTGTGTGTGTGTGTGTGCGCGTGTGTGTGTGTGTGTGACGAGTGACTGTGTGTGTGTGTGTTCTAAGTGTCACACAGACACGTCTGTCCGGAAACAAGTTTAATTCACTCTGAACAGAAAAACGAGGTCAGACAAGCTTCGAATTCAGCACCTGTGGATCAATATTCAATCCCCGTGGATCTCAGCTAAGTTACAATCCATTTTCACATCACAGGCCATCCCTAATCTACACGACGCGTCACAGTCTTCATCCTCTCGCTGTCTTTCAAGGGATCGTGCACACACTGCTCGGACCGAAAATTATTTCATTACACGGTGCGCCAGGGCATCAAAGGATTCTCTGTTGTATCGATCCCGTCGCGGCAAAACACGTTCAGAACTAGAGAGCAGAGCGCGTCGTCTTTCTGAAAGGTGTCCAGTTACGGCAGGCACTAAAGGCGATAAAAGCACACGACAGAGACAATGTCATTTACCAGACAGACGCCGGAACGTTGCGTCAGCAGCCAGTACAGCGATATCTGACCTGGAGAAAACGCCCCGTGCGTAACTGTGTTATCAAGTCATCGACAACTTTGCCATTCAGTGACTGACAATTATTATTAATATTAGAGAAATACGTCTTTTTTTCTTCTTTTTTTGGGGGGGTGGGTGGGGGGGGGGCTACGGTCCATTTTTCAACAGACTGGGACTAACAAGAAAAAGCGGGTAAAAGTAGCAACTAACCAGCGCCGTCTAGCTGGTCGTGCCACAACCAAAATAATGTCGTCTGCTTAGTACGCGGTACGCATCTAGAACTTATCCATGTACGCTGGGCAGAGTCAGTAACCACAATGGTCTAGGATGCTATACTGTACCGCAAGCGACTGTTTCTGATGCACAGATCCATGGCTTCCACACACTGTTGTACGGCTTCGTACGTATTTAGACTTTATACATTTAGGCGCAAATCTTGTACGTGTACTAGACTACTGCTTCTTTTCTCTTTTTTTATGTCTTATGTTCTGTACACAAGCAACGATCTTACAGGATCTCATCACTATGACACAAGGAGCAGCACAAGCTAGGACTTCCTTCACATCTGCGTCAGACATCAGTCACAGATTACTTTCTTACTAAGGCTAACACAATTATGTCCTATCATTTCTGTACCACAGTGGCGAAGATTCAGGACAATGTCCCATACTTTTATGGCCGGTCAGCAAGGACATTAATTTTGTCCCATTACGATTACCACGGATATGAAGACTGCGCGCATCACAGAGAGAGAGAGAGAGAGAGAGAGAGAGAGAGAGAGAGAGAGAGAGAGAGAGGGATCAAATTATCCATCTCAGTTTCGCAAGGGACACTCGCTCTCGACCGAAAGGCACTAATCAGATCGAATTCGCGGTCATAAACGATACCCAAGCAGGGGAGGGAAAGCAACAAGAGACATCACTTCTCCGATAAATCGATACTGTGGTAAACCTGAGCCGAGGAATGGCCGAGGGCAACACTGCGTTATCACATGTACAGCAAACTAAAGTGGGACAGAAAATGTGACACCAAGCAACCGTTTCACAGCTCCTACGATCCCAATCACTAAAAATATTGGCAGTACATATGTAACTGACTCACAGTGCCAACCGTACACATGTACCCCGGAAAGAAAAACGTGTGCGACTTCGTGCACAAGAGATAATCATTTCTCTAATCACGTTAGTCGGCCAACGCATAACCGGAAAAATCAATTTACAAATGATTCATGATAAAACCAGTTCAGCCCTAATCAAATTCTGCTTCCTTATGAGCACATAAAATTCACTTTTCCAGGGCCAAATTTTGTTTCTGCACTTTCGCAGTTGAACTGAGGCAACTTGACTGCCGGTTTCGTGTTTGAGTGGAGCGGGTAGTGCAGATAAAGGCCAAACCGCCACGTGCACTACTGACAGCCACATACAGGCCAAAAGATAGCTGTGATTGTGTAGTACACTGGTCGTGCAACCACTGAGCGACCTGCCCCTGCTCAACAGTGTCGAATCTGTCACTACTGACACAGATAAAAACCTTACTTGGCTCGTGTTGCTGTCTTCACCTCTCACGCTGCGAATACACTGTCGGAAAGCTGCGAAACACTGACGAAGCATCCTGATGGCCTTTTTCTTTGCCTCTGACTTCATTGCTCTCACACTCAGAAGGACGGATCGCTTCTTTCCGACTTGTTCAAACCACAGGCCTGCTTCTCTCTGCAGCGCCTACCTCCCTTGAGCCGCGGCCAGCACATGTATGCAATATGGCATCACAACACACTCGCATCCCGAAATGCAACCTAATTATGCCGCCCAAAACACACGCACTGACCCGATTGGCCAGCTGAGAGGAGCGATCGACCTCCCCATTGGCTGTAGCCTTGACCTGACTGAGGTCAACGCAGTCTCCAGTTACCCGTTTTTCCCCTCAAAGCAGGTTGCAGCCGCGCGGTGCCAGAGGAGTTACTTCCCTTCAACCTCAGGCGCTCTATGCATGGGCGGGGGGTCAGTGATTGGATAAGAGTGGCGTGATACGGAGGATTATGTGACTCATTACTTCACTCACGCAAAACGCAGTGATAACATAGTACAGTGATTTATGCGTAACCCCAATACGAGCTGGCATCCTCTGCACACACGCGGAGACAGAGAGACGCAAGAGAGAGAGAGAGAGAGAGAGAGAGAGAGAGCAGACAAAAGAGAATGCGCGAGCGGTAGGCAGTCGCCGACTTCTGTCAACACGCGACACGTACACAAAGTGCGCGTGCATCGCGCCAGCCATAGAGTTGTCATTACGCAACAGGCTGAGACTATGGGCTGAAAAACACACGCCGAGGGTTGGAAATGGTATTTCTGTCCCACAGCTTCAAATCGCTCTGCAGGCCGTTATTGTCATGTCATTTTTAGCGAGCACAGCAATGTCAGGTCGTGCTTATGCCCGCTCGCAAAAGCTCGGTACAGTCTCTGTGTGTGTGTGTGTGTGTGTGTGTGTGTGTGTGTGTGTGTGTGTGTGTGTGTGTGTGTGCTCTAACATTGCGTATGCCGTCCGTGTGTTATGGCCTATGCTGCTCGCTGAAAAACACGTGCGTTTTTCTGTTTTAAATTAACTTGCGCCCGCCGGAGGTCGGCACAGACGGAGCTGTGTTCCAGCTTTAGCTCCAAACAGATGCGTTTGGTGCAGACGCTGTGTGTGTGTGTGTGTGCGCGCGCGCGCGCGCGCGAGGTTCATATCATCTTTACCTTACTTAACACCCCCGCCCTCGTCATTACGGCTCGGCATTACGACATAACCGTAACGGCCGTCAGTGCCAGGTCAGAATAAACGGGCGCTGGGTCATTATGATGACATGCACGAAATGCTGCAGACATTAAATCGACAGCGTCCATGCTGCACAAGTCAACACAGGCGCGCGACGAACAGCCCCGCTTCAGTATAAAGTCATACAGCTGTACCACCAGACCAGCCTACCTCTTCGATGATACACACCAGGAAAAACTTGTCCTTAAGGGCTAACAAGCCATCGGACGTAAAGCTTAAACATCGGTCAGCCTACCTCTACGATTGGTCCGTAGTTCCTACAGTAACTGACCTTAAACTACAGCACTGCGATTGCAATGCAAAATATTACGAATTTTGGCAGGAAGAAAGTACAATTTCACAAGATCGTCTAATTTGACGCAGAGGTGCCCCCCCCCCCCCCACGTGATCTAATTTAAGACCAACCAGTGGGATGACTAAACTTGCATACAAATTACTTAAAAAAAAAGCCAGGTCCCCAAAACTAGTGAAAAATGAGGTTTTGTCACAGTCCAACTTCAGAACGGCACTTCTTTGGGAAGGCAGGCCTGGATAATACCGAAACCAAACGTGTCATTTTTGTGTGACACTGCACGGGCGTTTTCACACTTGCCATGGACTATAGTATAAGGACATTTTGAGGAATTCAAATAAATCGACACACCTCCATGCAAATAATGTAGAAACGCCAGCTGGTGTGTAACAACCCTGAAGGGTCCCGTCACAGTAACGATAAAGATGGTTCTTGCTCCTACAAGTATCGTTCTGTATAGTGGCACTGCCTTGTCGCGCATTTTTCCTTTCCCGGCTAGATTTTGCAACTAAACAACTTGCATGCAAAGCGGGCCTCGACTACTTCTATTAACCGAGATCCAGTGGCAGTTTTCGGCACAACCAATTAGGGACAGAAAAAGATACTGACACTTGCGAGTGAGATGGTGTGCCTTCCAGCAAGTAGGACTGGCTGGGGACGAGACGGAGAGGGGGAGGGGGGTGGGGGGGGGGCGGGGGATGGTGATGAGGGGTAGGGGGAGATGCCGGTGGAGTTGCGGTGGCTGTACAGGTGTTGGGGGGGTGGTGGTGGTGGTGGTGGAGGTGGTGGTATGGGACATGCACTTTCGTCCACGCAAAGATAACACTTATATAGAAGAGCAGAGCGATGAAGTCAAGCAGAATCAGATTTGACAAGGGAAGCAAGTCAAGCTGATACTGTGTTTTTCTTGTCACCGAGAGCAAGTTATTTCCCTTTGTTCGACCACCCGTCGTATCAATCTCTGTGTCTATCTGTGTGCTGTGTGTGAGAGTGTTGTCTTGGGGGGGGGGGGGGGGGAGAGAGAGAGAGAGAGAGAGAGAGAGAGAGATTCATGATTGCTCAAAACAAATATTAATGCGCAATATTTTGAAACCAGTAAACCATGCTTGCTTAAAGTAACATGAAAAATTAACTGAATTTTATTATTTTAAGGTCCCCCCCCCCCTCCAGTTGAAGTCATCAGATGAAATCTGTAAGTGCAAATTCATCCCCTTGGCTAAGCCAGCTGGTATGTCACTGGCACAAAAAGGTGGCCATGTTAAAAACAAACAAACAAAACACCAAGAAAAAAAAAAAAAACTACAACAGACCAGCAGATGGTGCAGTAAGGTTTTCATGTGGTTGTACAGCTAAAAGAAGAAGTAGAGTCATCAAATAGCAACACAATCGATGATGATTATCTCCCCTCCCCCTCCGTCTCTGTATGTGTGAGTAAGCACTGTGCTATGCTATGAAGAGTATTTTTTTTTTTTTTTGTAGTAACGTACATTTTGTACAATCTGTTCACTTAAAATCTATGTGCCAATTTCAATTAATCAAAACAAAACAAAACCCTCCAAACACACACACACACACACGCGCGCGCGCGCGCAACAGCAAGAGTCATGGAACTCAAGATCCCGTCGATGCTGTCAGTCAAGGCAAGGGAGCAAACTTTTCAAGCCCAGTACTAAGGTTACACGTGTTGTCCGCGGTAGTCGCCCTTTACACGCTGGTCATATGCTCTCCGCCCTTTCTCACGGTCACAATCGAAAATGACGAGTAGTGGCCTGTAGAAGGCACTTGCATTGCACACTAGGTAACACTGAACAACAAATGATAATATGAATAGACTTTACCTTCTCCGTTTCGTCTATGGAAGATTTACTCATCACGGAATTTGTGAAGTGGGCGAAGACACTTAGCGCGATCAGTCAAACCATTCTCAAACAGCAACAAACCCCGTTATAAAACGCTCCTGAACACCAGACGAACACGAAGACACAGACTAAACACTGGTAGGCCGGTAGTTCTCAACAACTTGCGTCAGGTGTTCACGAATTTCAGCACTCCGAGCACGAACTTTACCGGGCCGATAACACCTATGGTATGCAATCGTCTGCAAGCGAGACAAATCCAATACACGCGTGACTTCGCAGTAAGCAGGAAGTATTTCACGCCTGCACAAGCCAACAGCGACGTTCTTATTGAATGAAGGTAGCTCTTTCACAAGCACTTTATTTTGCACCGATCCAGTGACCCACTTAAATAGAGAAAAAACTCGGTAGGTTATTCCGAACTCGCGGCGGTTCGGTTCATCGGAGATAAAAATAACACGTGCAATTGTTTGCCTGCTGTTTTCATGGCTTCGGCAATAAGCGAAGAATGCAAAGGCGGCGTGATACGCTCTTATTACTGTGACTCCAACCCCTTTCCGGCTTCTCGTTCACCGATAATTTATCCCCTCCCCTCCCCCTTTTCCCCTTCCACCCCCCTGTGACTGAAGCAGTTCATGGTGACCCAAGTTTCAAAACTTCCCTGTCCACGCGAGTAAGTCCCTTTAGAAATTTTGCAATCTTTGCGATGAGTTTTGCAACCGCCTTTGACTACATTACTGATTTTCTCTCTTTCTATCAGAGGATTTTTTTAAAACTGTTATCGATTATAGCGTGTCCTTTTTCCAGGGCGTTTTGAAACTAAAATGTGTCATTGATTACACCCTTATCCTTTTTCTCCGGGGTAGCATTAATTTTGCTCGACCTTCACGCAGCTCAGCAACAGATTTTCAAAGCGCTTCCTGCAACGACTGTCCCTTTGATCGGCCACTCTACTCCGGAACGCGGGAAAAAACATCTGCAGGACGTTTGGCGTGTAAGAGTGCCCCCAAGGGCTGTATTTGTCGTCAATACAGCGTGAATGTATTTGCCCTCTCTGCTACAAGCTCTCGAAAACGCTCAGCAAATACTGTAAGTGCGCGGAAGACTCCACGCGTGTACTCCAGGCAACTTTGCCTGCCATTACTGGCACCGCTGTTCTGTCCAGAATGGACTGGCTCAAGAAGTTATTGGTGGGATGGATGGAAGGGGGGGGGGGGGGTTCGTGGTTGATATACGGTCTCTCACACAGACAAACCAAAATCCACTTAACAGTATACCCAGCCCCAGAACTCTCTATTGCCGGTGCTACAACGTACAGTTCGCAGATGACTTGCATAAAAGAAAAAAAATTGTGTCGAACATCGGAAATGTCAGGACTATTTTCTAACCAACCCGGACACAATTTTTTGCGTCGTTTTCTTCTTATTCAGGACAAATGTTCTATACTTTTCCAAACAGCCAGAGCACTGACGATGTCCGATAAAAGTTCCCCTGGACGTAGAGAGCCCTGTTGTACAGAATGGCCAAGACTTTGCCAGCGGCGTGTTCGTGATGGACAGTGAGGATGCAAAGGCCTTCGAAATGCCATCAGAACGTCCTACCGATGGTGCTACACGCTCAATGCAATGGCTTGTCAGTGACGTGCCTCAAAGGCAGACGAGTGCAGGTTGTAGTCGAGTGCTTGCTAATGGTGTGTTCGGGATGGTTGGTGGTCTAAGGGTTAAGACTTCGTTACCAAGGCGAGAGCTCACGTTCGAGTCCCTCTCGCGGCAAAGAAGTTTTCCTTATCGTGCGTGGCACCGTTCATTCGGGCCCATCGTCAGGGGTTCTCTCCGGGTACTCCAGCTTCCTCCCCCTGTTTCCTATCCACAAAATTTGAAATTAAGCGCAATGCTAAGATTCCAAAACTTAAGCTGACTGACCCTTCGCACCACGCGACTGAAATGTGTTCATTCCCAGTGTGTGAGAGTGCGTGATTCACGGGAGCGTGCGTGTTTAGTTCAGTTCGCGGCGCTTTGAACGAGAAAAGGCCAGCACGAATAGTTTGCCCCAGCTGGGATTCGAACTCACGACCCGAGCGAGCACTGGAAGTTCAACGCTCTACCATTCGGCTGGCTGTCCCGGCTCCCCCGTGTGTGTGCATGTGCTAGCGAGCAAAGTAAACCCAACAACACACAGCACAGCAAACAAAAGACGGTTTCGTCGTACAGGCCACGTTGAGCAAACAAGCAGCCGCGGGGACATCAATACAACAAACAGACCCCATGGCTCAGGAACCTTTACTCTTCTCGCGGCCAAGGTTAAAATTAGATTGACAATGATCCGCGCTGGTATACAGTCATCCGACAAAATGTCATTGACCTCTCGAAGACTTCGTTAAATGGTGCGAAAGATTGATAAGATACTACTGCTTATCTTTTTCACGGTTTTCACGGCCATTAGAGAGAGAGAGAGAGAGAGAGAGAGAGAGAGAGAGAGAGAGAGAGAGAGAGAGTGTGTGTGTGTGTGTGTGTGTGTGTGTGTGTGTGTGTGTGTGTGTGTGTGTGTGTGACTTAAACTGCGACACACAGGGGAACAGAAAAAAAAATTACGGTCGGTGATCGTGATTAATACGATTATTACGGTGAGATGGGACTGGAGGGGTGTGCGTGCGGTGTTGGTTTGTGGGTGATGGGGATGGGGATGAGAAAGGGGGGGGGGGGTGGAGATTTGAAATTCAGGTGGCAAAGCTTTGGGCTTGCGACCACGAGCAGGTTATAGGGATCAAATCCCGAAACAGTGAAAATCTGCATACACACCTTCGCCCAGTGCTACCGTCTGATAAGTCACAAGGAAAACACGTTTCAGATGAAGACTCCAGGCATCAATACATACGAGAAAGAACCATTACTGAACCTTCGTGTAACTTACGTTCCAAGGCTATTACGACGTCTAGACAAACATTAACAATAACCATCGTAAGCCGCTGTATCGCTAACCGCCTGGATGCACCAATAAGAACACCTGATATAAATGCCAAGGACGAAGGACGAAGAACGAAGTCGGTAGGTGATGTTATTCGTCCTTCGTCATATATCACGCTAGTCCTCTCCAGAGACTACATGCACGTTCACACATGGGCCACACGCGTAAGGCGCATGTCTGGTGAAAAAAATCCCCACAAGGCTCACTGATTCAGCGAAGGCCAAAAGCAACTACACACACACACACACACACACACACACACACACACACACACACACACACACACACACACAAAACTATCACGCGTGTAGAATGGAGGGGAAAATGCCACTTGCCAAGCTCTACGGATTTTTGCCGAATGAGGCGATTCTCCATTTTGGGCATGGCGACCGTTTCGTTGTTGTTGTTCTTAAAACTGTGCGGCTTCTAATATTAGAGATACATATATTTCACTTACCTGCGGTGCTTTCCTGAGTGAATACCGCCGAAATATTTCTATAAATTGATCAGCCAGTCAGCACCTTTGCTGTGCAAAATCTAGCGAATTACGCCAGCCCGAGTCTCCAGGGTGGTCTGTAATGTTGCAGCTTGACATAAGTGGCTGTTTCTGATGCACAGGCTAAGCGCAGTCGATGAAAAGTTTTCCATCCACAACGTTGTCGTATGACAAGCATAATCATGGGTACTTTCTGGTGGCTGAGCCAGATCTGAGCCAGAAGGCAGCACAGTGTAGAATGGAAGACTGTTTTTCAATAGCAACCTCGAGCGTTATCGTGAAGTAAAAAAACCCTCACTTAGCAATCTCTGTGACAAACAGTGTGATATTAGGCCAAAGAACGGGTCAGAAACTGAGCCCAACGTGCGGCGGTGAGCAAGCCACACAGACGAATTCGCGGCTAGGTGTGCCTGCACTACGTTAAAAAAAAAAAAAGAAGTAACGTTGGACAACTGACGCGAACTGGTCTACAGGTAAGCCCGACGTCCGGGACAACCAGTGAACGCCGGAGCCTATCTAGAGTGGGTGAATAGGTGGGTGGGTGTTTGGGGGTGTAACGTCCTTTTCCACCACATATCAAGTGCGGGGCAACGATGAAAAAGCCAGCACAAATATTTGGCCCCAACCGGGATACGAACTCAAGACCCGAGCATTTGAAGTCCAACGCTCTACCTTTCGGCCACCCCGGCTCCCCAGGCAGCCTATCTAAGAAGAGGCCACTGAGTGAGTCGACACAAGTGGAAGCTAGATTATGGGCCAAGGAACGGGATAAGTGGGGGAAAACTGACAAGGAGAACGCCCGGTGATAGCAATATGACGTATTTTTCAGGACTAGTGTTCAGATGTAGTGTAAGACTGATGTCACAAGGGCGTCAGTTTTAGTCCGAACAAACATCGAACACGGACCAAACACGAACCGGGAGACACATGATTGTGTATGTCACGCAAGGAACACGGAAAAGCGCCGTGTTTGACGTAGGTTTGGACCAAAACGTCTCCCCTGTCACATCATCCGAAGCCTGTGCACCGACAGAATAGTTACGGAAGAACCTGCAAACCGACAATTATGATGGCCAGCATGACAGGAAAGAAAATCACACACACACACACACACACACACACACACACACACACACACACACACACACACACACACACACACAACAAACGCAAACACACGCACGCACGCGCGCGCGCGCACACACACACACACACGCACGCGCGCGCGCGCGCGCGCAGGCCAAAGAAAATGTCAAAGAGCGAGTGAATCATCTGAAATAGGCAAGAATTCATGTGCTGAACAGGAACCAACCAGTACAGCGTACAGTCCATTACATACATCTGTTTCGGGTCGGCATAATGGGCTCTGAACCGAGGTTAACACGTGGGTCAACAAACAGTGAGAGTGTATTTACTCGGCACTACACTTGTCGGACCTTCCATATTTCACACAATCATGCTGCTGCTTCTGTCTCTCACTACCATGCCTCACAGTTGATGAGCGGTCATTGACCCCAAACGGACGCTCCAGACAAACACAGTATTTTTCAAGATCACGTCCCCCCCCCCCCCCCTTCCATTTCCTAGACCTTGACCCCCCCCCCCACACACACACACACACTTCCCCTCACCCCCTCAGTTCCTCCACCGTCCTCTGTGTGTTCTCGTTGATAAGTGATCCGGTGCAATTCCACACTAAGTACACAACAACAGAAGGGCGCCGTTGATGTTATCTTAGCAATCTATAATTCAATATTTGGCTGTTTACTTCACACCTTGTTTCTCGGGTCGTCATGAAAACCTACACGTTTAATTTACTCGTGTGTGTGTGTGTGTGTGTGTGTGTGTGTGTGTGTGTGTGAGAGAGAGAGAGAGAGAGAGAGAGAGAGAGAGAGGCTGGGTGGGTGGGTCATAGGGAGTTTAACGTCCTTTTCCACCACGTAAGGGTGAACTCAAAAACAGGGCAACGAGAATGAGGCCACCGCGAACATTTGGTCCCAGCCGGGCTTTGAGTTCACGATCTGAGCACAGAGAGTCCAACGCTCTACCATTTGGCTATCCCGGCTCCCAGAGAGAGAGAGAGAGAGAAAAAGAGAGAGAGAGAGAGTACACAGCACATGATAAACACTGGAGCTACATATCAAAGACATACGCATGTAAGTCTCTTGTTACGTGTGTCTCCACCAGCAAACGCCATCACTATCTCAGTAATTTGTGGTGGGACCCATTTCTCTTGAACGAAAGATAGTAAATAACTGACACCAAGATATTACGGTCAGTATGATCAACAACAAGATAAACATCCCCCATGACATCACACCATTACCTCCTGCCCGTGTACTTCGACAGCAGTACAAACAGGCGGCTGTTATTGTGTCCCCAAACAGAAACCGCAAAATCTGACGCAATACCTGTTTGAGCCGGAGCTTGTTTTGAAGGCCCAAACCAAACGACCTTGACCGCTGGCCACGACTGGACCTGCCCGACCACATCAGCCGGCCGGCGTGACACACTAAATGGCGTCACCCGCGCAAGGTCAGTTGTAAAGTCACTAGGGAGGTAATTTTCCTTGGGGACAACGCAGAGAGACCTTTCGGTAAACACGTCCCTCATGCGGTCATGCTTCTCCCAGAAACAGCGAGTGGTCAACACGAATGAGAAAAAATTAATGTCCGCCGCGCAGGCTCTTGCTCGCCAACAAGTGCACGTGGTAATGCGGGTTCACGCATTTTGTACCGCGCACGGGTAGCCGGACTCTTTTTCTTGACTCTCACGAGCGAAACTGTTCCAAAACATAAAAAAAAACATTCGTGAAGTCTGGTGAACGTGGAAAAAGCGCGTTTAACCCAATTCCAACCGAGTACGTTTGGGGTTGTGGGCGCCAATGGCCTCACACACACACACAAATCATAATAATCAAGTTCTGTCTGCTTGGATTTAATTTTGCCTTAGTGGGAGTGTTGCACTTTGATTGTATTCTTGTTGCAGTATCAGCCGTCAAGGGGCCGTTAGTTAATCTTGCCACGGAGGGAGGGTGGGTGGGTGTTTTGGGGGTTTAACGTCCTTTTCCACCACATACGGGTGATATCAAAGCCGGACGGGGCAACGATGAAAAAGCCAGCTCAAATATTTGGCCCCAGCCGGGATATGAACTCATGACCCGAGCATTAGAAGTCCAACGCTCTACCATTCGGCCACCCCGGCTCCCCTAATCTTGCCAGATTTTCGCATACTGGGCAAAAACCCAAAAAAAAAGAAGAAAAAAAAAAAGGGGGGGAGAGTCAAGAACATGGGATACTCGATCGCGGTACAAAATGTGCTAAGGAAAGTCCGCCTTCATCGTTGGGCCTCCTTCCTAACCTGATATTACATGTACGCTGCAAGCATACTTGCTGTGTGTCTGGCCTGTTTCTACGCACAGCTGTTTGACAGATGAGGTGTCATTCCCCCAGTAATAATTATGATGCGTGTTGAAAGCTCACTGTAGCCTGAAGCGATTCAGTCATGCAAGACGTCAGCGCATTAAAATTCAAAGTTCAATACACTATCAGTAACGACCTGCTTCTCTCTCTCTCTCTCTCTCTCAAAGTTTGCTCTATAATTTCTTATATAGTATTAGCAACGGCAAAACTGAAAATTGGTCTGACGACCAACACCTTATCTACCGTTTTAAAATAAAGATTCATTCGTTCGTTCTCTCTCTTTCTCTCTCTCTCTCAGTGTGTGTGTGTGTGTGTGTGTGTGTGTGTGTGTGTGTGTGTGTGTGTGTGTGTGTGTGTGTGAGTGTGAGTGTGTAAGTGACAACAACTGAGTTTCATGAATTGTATACGCTGAATATGTTGTGAAATATTTCTAGGAATAAGGATTGTTGCTCGGCCCCCAAATAACAAGACGTGTTACTCGGCATGTGAAGGGCACATATGTTTTGACAACACGGGGGCGTATTTGCGAGTGATTCACCCACCGTACTGTTTTCCAACACGTACGGAAATGCGTGCTATCTAGAAAGTAAACTCCTGAAGAACTGACGACTCCCGTGACAAATCCCTTTGCTATAGCCCCCTCCCCCCTCTTTCCCCTAACTCCCCTCCACAACACGGCCCCAAGAACTGCGTCGAAAGAACAAAGAAAATTTAAAAAAACAAACATTTAAATGTCCGCAGTGTACACCGTGTAATGTTAACATGAAGACGAAGAACAGGACACAAAATGGATGAAAAACAAACAACAACAACAACAAAAGAAAACAAAACACCCATCGCTTGAACCACCAGAAACATGTCCTCTGCGTTACCTGACAAACCGCACAAATATCATTTATGACAGTTTTGCGCAGCGCAGAATTCTAAACCAGAAATCTGCCTCGCTGCGGTCTTTGCAACACACGCACACGATTTGACAACCTTCTTATGCAACACAGTAATACACTGAAAACACACACACACACACACACACACACACACACACACACAGCACCCTGACACACTGAATTTCATTCTGGCAGGTGAAAATGTCATATTCAAGTCGTTCATGTATTCAAGTTTTTGATGGGTTTGAATAGAAACGAAAATAAAACTCTAATCTCATAATCCAATAATTTTAAAAGGTAACGCTGGAGTTTCACGGACAATAAACTTTCCACTGGGGATGGGGGAGGGGGAGGAATGGAGGGGGTGGAGGGGGCCTGAGGTCCTGTGAACGCCAGTTAAGATCGCGTAACCAAAGTCAACGCGACAAACAGGTGCAGCGTAGGAACTACACCAAAAAGTCAACCTCAGCCGTGAGGTAGCCTGCACACTTGTCCTGTACACCCCAGAGCATGTGATTTTGCGGTTTAATTCGAAGACTGAGGTGACACAGAAGCAAAAGCTCTGATCTTCCTCGTTCCAAATCATGTTTATCAGCCCTACGCCGCTGTCTACTTGGAAAAAAAATTCGTGCTATGATATCGGCGGCAAATCTGCACCCGTTTTCGCGGCGGTGACAGCGTGTATTGTAATCACGATACTGAACCAGGTATAGGTGATATGATATCACAGCTCGAAGCAGCGACCTCCAAGGCTTAACATGTTTGCTCTCTGTCTATCGGCCGGTGTGTGTGTGTGTGTGTGTGTGTGTGTGTGTGTGTGTGTGTGTGTGTGTGTGTGTGTGTGTGTGTGTTGGAAAGCAAGTTCACACTCTACGTTAGAAGTAAAACTGATGATTTCAACAGACACGAGCTGCAAACAATTCTGCAGATACACAGACCCCCCCCCCCCAAAAAAAAAAACAAACAAAAAAAAACAACAACTTCATCAGATCCCTCTGAGTAAAGAGAGTTAAGAAAAAGGTAAGATCGTAAACACACGATCAGTCAGTGGCGTCTCTCTCTCTCTCTCTCTCTGTGAGTTTGTGACGTGTGACATTTAGACAGTTGTACACGTACAATTGGTTTTTTTTTTGTGTGTATGGTGCCTACATGTGTGTACTTATAATGTTATTATCTGTTGTACATATTCATGCCTTATGTGCGCTGCCCGGTGTTTTGAGTGTACACAGGATTAAATAGGATTACATAGGATTCCCTCGAGGAAGGCTTTGGTCCTGTGAAGGATCTACATCAGCGTTGTCCTCGTCAGTTACAGTACTCCCCCTCAGCAGGAGTACCAGCATCTCAGCAGGAGTACCAGCATCTCAGCAGGAGTACCAGCATCTCAGCAGGAGTACCAGCATCTGAACCTCTGCGTCTATATTATTTCTATTTATTTTCCCTGTACATGTTTGTACAATGCTACGTGTTTTGGGTGTTTGTAAAACACGTGTGTAATTGTCAGCAGAGTATATCCCCCACATCCCTCCAGCTTGACATGGGCTGTAGATCTACCCGATAAAATTCCAGTTCGAGTTTCGGAGTTCTCTCTCTGAGCTTGTGTCAGTGACAACTACGCTATCCGGAAGGGCATCGGTAGAAGCACAGGGTGGAGCAGCAAAAAGGCAGACGAGAACAACATTACTTTGCAACATGACACCCTTTGCTAAACACGAAACGACTAAACAGCCCCGCAAAAAAAAACAAAAAAAAAAAAACACACGAAACGAAAAGGCGTCCTCAACACAGATTGCAAAGTTAGCTGCACGGGGTGTGTGTCACTAGTTCTACGCGTCAATAGTCCTACGTGCCGATAGTTCTACGCCGATAGTCCTACGTGTCGACAGTCCGAATTCTCGATAGTACTACGAGTCGATAGTCCGAATTCTCGAGAGTACCACGTGTCGATAGTCCTACCCTTCCTCGAAGTCCTGTCAGTCCTACGTACCATTAGTCCTACGTGTCGATAGTCCGAATTCTCGATAGTACTACGTGTCGATAGTCCGATTTCTCGATAGTCGTACGGACGACTGTCCTACGTGTGGATAGTCCTAAACTTACTCGAGCTCTCGTCAGTCCTACGTACCATTAGTCCTACGTGTCGATAGTCCTATGTTCCTTTAGATTTTTCCCGTAGGATTATCGACACGTAGGATTAACACAGGACTGACGTTGAGTAAGTGTCGGACTATCGACACGCAGGACTTTCGAGCGTAGGACTGTTAAAAAATTGGTCCATCGATGCTGACAAAATGCGTATTAGTCGTAGGACTATACAGAGACGCCCAAGTTGCACGAACTCTACTGACGTGCCAACAAAAAGACGTCAGACCTGAAGAGCGCCTCAAAGCAAATATTTTCTGACAACTGGGGCCAAAGCGTTCAAAGTGACGGGTGCACCGATACATGCCACCGCATTCTTTCCCTAGAAAAGACCAGTTCATAGCAAACATTTGCTGACGATCGAGCCCCCCCCCCTCAAAAAAAATTATCCATTGATATGCCAGCTTCTTCTCTCCTTTCAATTAGAGAGGCAGAACAATGGACGAATAAACGGCAGAAAAAAAGGTTCCCCGGAAGTTGTGCCGGAGCCAACCGGTACGCCGGTCACGTGCCGGTCCATTCTCTCTTGTCACGTGGGAAATACGCTGAAAGTGACTTTCAGTTCTGTTCTTGCATCGAGAGGCCACGAAGCGAGATAAAAATATTCCACGTCGGTCGTGAACTTTCAGCTGATGTCTATCCGATGATTCGTGGACAACTGATAAAGGTAGACCTACTCGGTGGGCGGTTTGCTGTAAGGTGACCAAGCACTATGGAAAGGAGAAAACTGACTTGGGTGGCTTATGGATTGTCTGACCTTCTGACCACTGCTGGCTAATATAACTAATATTCCCCGGGGGAGGTCTCTGGACAAGTTAATTGTCAGTTTTATGATCGGTCAACATGGGGCCATCTTTACACAGCCTGTGTAGCGACTTGCTGTATATGAATATATAGGTACATGCCAAAGGGGGTGGGGGGATGGGTGGGTGCCGTGGGTGGGTGGGGGGTGTTTGAGGGTTTAATTAACGTCCTTTTCCTTTCACGGAAGGGTGAAATCAAAGACAGTGCAACGAGAAAAAGGCTAGCACAAATAGTTGGCCCCGGCCGGGACTTGAACTCACGACCCGAGCAGTGAGAGTTCAACGCTCTACTGTTTGGCTATCCCGGCTGTCCTGAGAGAGAGAGACAGACATACAGGTCTATGTGATCTACTCAGAAGGATTCCAGAAGTTGACACGTCTACAATGCCAGATACGCAGTAAATCACATGAGGGAGTGCATCTCAGTCTTGGACTCAAGATGCTAAGCCTACGGCCAAAACATTAATTGGCGTAATAGACGCGAGAGAACACACATACACAGCTAACGGATATGCGCAGACAGACAGGTCTGTCTCTGTTAGCACAGTACTGCACCCCCATAACGTACGCTGGTATCCGATTTCGGTCCCGCCAAGAAAAAAACATTTCTCCCTCTGTCTGCCTCAGTACAAGCCACTATCCTGAAATAACACGTTTCAGTCAGTCAGTCAGTCTCTCTCTCTCTCTCTCTCTCTCTCAATCTCTCTCTCTCTCTCTGCCTACAAGCTCCTATTGCGAAACAAGTCTCTCCCTCTCCTCCCCACCCCCTCTCTCTCTGACGGATCGCTTGTAATGTATATTACACAGCAACCTGTCATTGTAACACACATGATTTCATCATATGGCATGTAATTACGATGGTGGCACGTTGTGTGTGAATGTGTTTGGACCTGACGGATGATTTTCTCTATGATTTTGTTTCTTGTAGTTTAGTGCATAATTTTCCGCCAGACATTTTTATTTTCATTTTAGTAGATACTAGATAGTCGCTGTAGCCTTGGCCTCGGCAAAGGAAAGAAAAGATTGCAAACTGGAGAATTTCTGTCAAAACTTTTACCGTTGATAAGTTTCATGATGATGAACATCATCTCTCTCTCTCTCCCTGCCTACAAGCCTCTATTCTGAAACTGACCTCTCTCTCATGATGATGATGATCATCATCTCTCTCTCTCTCTCTCTCTCTGCCTACAAGTACAAGTCTCATCATCATCATCTCTCTCTCTCTCTCTCTCTCCCTCCCTCCAAGCCTCTATTCTGAAACCTCTCTCTCTAAGTTTCATGATGATGATGATCATCATCTCTCTCTGTGCCTACAAACCTCTGTTCTGAAACCTCCCTCTCTCTCTACAGAGAGGTTGTATGCTACGCTGACAGAGATACATGCTCTTTGCTCTGCATGAATGGGGTTGGTCTTCGTCTCTCTGGCCCTGCCAGCACGAAATCAGGCCGCTGACACCGCACGACCTTCCCACACACGACCGCGAAGAATTTATTAGACAGTACTGACCCACAAACTCCTGCCTCAAAAAGAAAAGTTCAGGAGTGCAGAGGTGAGCAGTGACACGCACGAGAGTGCAGGAAAACACATCAACATCGCTCATGTATAACTCGCCCTTTGAAGGTTCTAGGGAAGGTCAGTGAAGATGGAGGCACACTGAGTGGAGGGAGGATAACACGTACTTACATCTGTCTTTCGGCAGACGGCAAACTGAACCCGGGACGAAGCGGCGAACCAGTAGGCACCGGCCAAGCTCTGACCGGCATACATCCGTTATCCTTTCCTCTGTCTCTCAGTTCAGGGAGTGATGCCAGAAAGTCTCGTTTATGATCCCCCCCCCCCTCTCTCAAATATATTGCTCTGTGTGTGTGCGTGTGCGCGTGTGCGTGTGCGTGTGTGTGTGTGTGTGTGTGTGCAATGACTTTGAAATGTGCATTATGCCTCTATATTTTCCTCTTCACATTTATATTCCTGTAGTGTTCAGATCAGTTTTTCTTCCTTTGTTCATATTTTCGTAGTTTAGCAAGGGCAAGTTCGAACATGGTATTTATGCCAGAACTTTTACCGTTGGAAAATAAAGATTATTCCCCCCCCACCTACCCCTCACCCCCCCCGCCCCCCCCATTAGCATTTAGATACAAAGGCTGCACTGACAATTCAGTACTGCTTAATGTTCCATCAGTTGTGATTTCAGTATATGATTCATCATTGTAAAGTTGTGGCCCCGACTGACTGTTCACTGAATGATATAGACTACCAACTGATTCAGTTCACTTCCATGACATTTAATATGAACACAGCACTGACAATTACTGATTGCTGACATCCAGTTGTGACTGATATGACTAATAATTATTACGGCTAATAATAATATTGCAGCCCCATCGGCTGCTAAACCAGTACTGGCAGCTACTAGTAGTACAGCCGCACTCGCCTAAACGAAACACGCTTAAGCAAAAAACTCGAATAACAGAAACCAAAACCAATTCCCCGCCAGACCCCCCTCTTTGTAAGACTATTTCTAATTCGGATAAGCCAAACTCTGTCAAAAAATAGCTAACTCAAACACGGATATCTCAAACGTGGTTTTGACAGATAAGCCGAACTCTAAACGCTGTCGGAGAGACTTTTTTTTTATTTTTTGCTTGAAAAACACGTCGGGAAGATAACTTATGAACATATTTCGTCACGGCTATAATTATCCTACGGAAACGAACACGTCACCTGTTTTTCAGTATGCGGGAAACTGATGTCGCGTGCCACATGTTTTGCAGGTGCCATTGTTTGGACAGAACGAGTGGTGGATCTAAGTTTACGTGCGTGAATTAGGTGGTGGGTTCATGGTTAGAGACGGGATGACCGAGGTAGGGGCACAGGGGAGGGGCAGGTCGAAAGGTAACCTTGGGAGATTTGCGATGGGCGTGGTTTATGGGCTAGTCGAAAGGATGTGAGCTCGGGCTTAGATTTGTGCGTGCACGATTGTTTCTTTTGGCGTGTGTAGGGGAGGGAGTGTGTAACATGCAGTCCGGTCTCCCAGTGTGTGTGTGTGTGTGTGTGTGTGTGTGTGTGTGTGTGTGTGTGTGAGGGGGCGGGGGGGGGGATGGAGCATTGGCTTGTGCGTATAGAAGCGCGCACATTGTGTGTGTGTGTGTGTGTGTGTGTGTGTGTGTGTGTGTGTGTGTGTGTGTGTGTGCTTGTGTGTGTGTGTGTGTGAGGGGGAGGGGGCGGGGATGGAGCATTGGCTTGTGCGTATAGAAGCGCGCACATGTGTGTGTGTGTGTGTGTGTGTGTGTGTGTGTGTGTGAGGGTGGGGGAGGGGTGGAGGTGAGGGGTGGAGTGCAGGAACGGAGTGGAGCGTACATAGATTTGTGCGTACAATAATGCGACCGCATTTGTGTGTGTGTGTGTGTGTGTGTGTGTGTGTGTGTGTGTGTGTTCACCATTTAGTTTTATAGTTTGGTTATTTGTTTTTGTTTTTTTAACAAAGCCCCACTGAAGAAAGCACTTATAACTTGTCATTGTTTTGATCTTATTCATTTAAACACACACACACACACACACACACACACACACACACACACACACACACACACACACACGCACGCACGCACGCACGCACGCACGCACGCACACACACACCACGCACAGAGAGAGAGAGAGAGAGAGAGAGAGAGAGAGAGAGAGAGAGAGAAAGTTTTGTCTGTGTTCGTGTCTCAGGAATCAATAAGCTCGACCCGTGTCTCTCTCAGACCGTTGCCATTATACACATTTGCATATACATATAGTATACATTTGCCCATAGAAAAGCAGCATGCACGTCTACAAACTTTCGCAAAATTAACAATTCGATGATTCAGTTGCAAAGGGAAGCTAAGATATTATCTTCTTTTTTTTAAAAACTTTTTACAAACATTCAAAGTGATTTTACAACTTATCCTGAAAAAAACTCGGTTAAGCCGAACTGCAGAGTGATTTCTCGGGAAAGGTTTGGCTTATCCGAACTCGGATATGCAGAAACTCGGATAAGCGAAACGATTTTCCATTCCCCGGGCGAGTTCGGCTTAAGCGTGTTTGACTGTATATACATATGCAGTGGCTTTACTTCATGATCAAGATTGTTACCGACAATGCTGACGCTAACTGGCTATAAAAAAAAAGAAGAAAAAAATCTGGGTAATCATTACTAATCAACCTGAAAAGACATTCGACCGCTCCGGTCAGGTTAAAAGACACAGTGGTCACAGGTACAACTTGAATCCGAACCGCGGTACAAAACACACAAATGTTCAGTGAAGTCAAAGGATGGGATTCCAAGACTGCGATTAGCAGCTAACACCGACACTGAGGCGATACAACTTGAATCAAATTGTCTGAGGAACTTACCTGAAAGGCATCCGACCGAGCCGGTCAAGAGCTACAGACTGAGTGGTCACAGGTACAAGTCCGATCCGTGCACAGTACACACAAACGTTCCTCCCGCTCAACAAGTCACACACTGTACGTTTCCAAATCAAGCGTGAACTGCGCTCACTCGTTCAAGGCGTCGGTTTCAGTCCCCGGTCGCTACATATAAATATAAAATCCTGGCCGCAAGACCGAGTGAGTAACTTGCACGTCGTTCAGCCAGCCACGCCGGCTTTACACACTCACACACGATCACGCACGCACCGACACACGATCACACACCACGGCACAGTAAAACGCCCTCACTGATACACGGGGTTCCACGCCTTGTAAAAAACACACTGACAGCTAAAAGCGCTGTTATGAAGACTGCATGCAGCGGCAACTTTCACAACCGCGGGAAGCTGAACGTGCCGGCAACCGTTGGCGAAACCTTATCCGCTAAAACACTGGTATACAAAGAGGTTATAACTTTCACAACCGGCAGATGAATGTGCTATCGTCAATTGGCAATATCCGACTGTGTAGCCTGACACATCCCTATCCGCAAAAACACTGCAACACAAAGAAGTTGTAACTTTCACCAGCGGCAGCTGAATGTGATACCGTTGGCAATATCCGTAAAATCTTTACCCTGTTTAAAACACTGTTATATTTAAAGATGCTACAACTTTCACAACTGACCGGCAACTAGATGTGCAACCGCTAGCAAGTCCGGATGAGTAGACTGATAAATCCTTATCGGTTCACCAACACTTTGCCCCGCAAGAGGAGCATGTGTAGATCGACCTGAGGCGGTGAGTGACTACCAAACGCACCACACCACACCACAGTATACATGTGGCCCACGTCAGGCCACGTGCTGACTGCTATAGGCGCCTGTGCACCTGCTTTGACTCTCGCCCTCTCTCTCTCTCTCTCCTTCTCTCTCTTTCTCCTTCCCCGCCACGCACACACAGGCACCATGCTTGACGGCTCATAAAAAAACCGACGCCGATTGGCCGGTCCGAGTGTCCCTGGGTCACAATTATGATATTGTCATGTACTGATGTAGGTGACCTTTTTTTTTGTACGCGATGCCGGTTCAGTTCATGCTGAACACGCCGGCAAAGGCGAAAACTGACTTCGTACAGTTCGACAGTTCGTCTTAACGGGTTGACGGGTCAGTGAAGCCTAGATCTCAGTCACACGGCCGGCGGGCACACACACACACACACACACACACACACAGAGCGTCACACACACACACACACACACACACACACACACACACACACACACACACACACACACACACACACACACACGAAATCGCCACACATGCAACTGAACAGCTGTAATCGTAACTGATGCTGTACTACCTTCATCTGGAACTGAAAAGGTGCCTAAGCGCCATGAATTCGACAGGCTCTTAGGCCTTTTTTTTTCTCCACAGAGATCCCGGGTGTGCACCGCTGGCAGTGGATGAGACGTTTTTCGCTCTGAAGCACAATCAATCATGCACGCTTGGTTGAACACGAATACTAGCTGAGAAGAGACTGCACTCTTGAAAACTCAATTTCTAGTAACACTTTCAGGCAAGTGGAACTATCGACCACAGGACCGGATCAATCAGTTTTCAGGGAGGGGTGCTGAATTTGTTTTTCCCACTGCCCGGGTAGGGAGCCGGGATAGCCGAATGGAAGAGCGTTGGACTCTCAACGCTCGGGTCTTGAGTTCGAGTCCCGGCTGGGGCCAAATATTTGTGCTGGCCTTTTTCTCGTTGCCCCGTCTTTGATATCACCCTTACGTGGTAGAAAAGGACGTTACACTCCCAAACACCCACCCACCCACCCTACTGCCTGGGTCTTGTAAAAGGCCAAACACGACAACCGACCTTTTTGAGTTTCTGTTACATACGGCACTAAAACACAAGCGTTACAACTCAGTTTTAAACAAATATCTACAGTTTGATGCTATCATGCTACTGCCGAGGGGGGGGGGGGGTAGTACCAAAGTACCCCCCTTGGATCCGGCCCTGGACCAAGAACAGAGAGTTAGCTGATATTCCACGAACGGTGACGGCGGATTTCAGATTTCGAAGGGGGTGGGGTGGGTGGGTGTTTGGGGGTTTAACGTCCTTTTCCACCACATAGGGTGATATCAAAGACGGGGCAACGATGAAAAAGCCAGCACAAATATTTGGCCCCAGCCGGGATCTCAAAATTTCGAAGGTACAGGAACACACGAACCAATTGAATCAGTTTTTGTGTTCAGTTTGTGGTGAAGCGTAGACATCAGATGTCGGATTGGGAACAACAATGGCCATGAACGCTACCTTTTCACTTCAAGTTTAATCGCCAAACCGTCGCCCTTAAAAGTTTACTCAATCTCAAATGCGACAGCAGATCAATATAAAAGTAAAGCTTGCTTATCACCGTTAGGTGCACACACGTTTAGCTCTTTGCAAATTTGACACGTCTACCCTCTTCCCCCAAACCGGTTCTCAACCCCCCCCCCCCTTCACACACACACACACACACCGCCTCTCTCTCTATGTATATATTCACGTGTGTGTGTGTGTGTGTGTGTGTGTGTGTGTGTGTGTGTGTGTGTGTGTGTGTGTGTGTATCTGGATGATTATTCACTCAGGTCCAGTCCTACCAAGAAAAAAAAGACAAAAAAGACACTCTGATAACCGACATACTGTACCATGTACCACAAACTTGCTTGGAATAAGACTGACTTGTAGAGAGTGGACTATCTACCTTGTCGCCGGAAAAGAAATGAACTAGCTCAGATCACCCCATGCTCATGCTAGATTACCTTTTTTTGTGACCAGGTCGTGTCCCATGGTGACTAAAGACCACAGAAAGGTCACTTTATCTGTCTGACCCATGGCCGGCTCCGTCACCGCGTCAGGACTGACGAAACGTCACTTGGCCGAAAACGGGGACGCTTTTAAAGACCCACAGAACGCCGACTTTTTCTAGGCCGCTGCAGTGAACGCAAGGGAAGTTTTGTTTGGGTGCAGCTGTGCTGCTGATCGAGAGTGCGCATCAGTGCACGCTCGTCATATCTCGATGTCACAAAATGCCATTCACTTTCATTTGCTAGCCGCGCGGACGAGCAGAATTTCAACGGCACAAAGCTCTTCTAGTCAGCCGTGTGACAACACTGTGGCAGACGCTGTGCGTTTCGGCTTTTGTAGTGTGCGACTGAGACTGGAACTGTGTATGTGTCAAGTCAGTTCACACACAGAGTTCCAGCCTCGCACACACACACACACACACACACACACACACACACACACACACACACACACACACACACACACACACACGGCCACACGGCCACACACACACACACACACACACATGACACACACACACACATGACACACACACACACACGACACACACACACACACATATGACACACACACACACACACACACACACACACACACACACACACACACATGACACACACACACACACACACACACACACACACACACACACACACACACACACACATGACACACACACACACACACACACACACACACACACACACACACACACACACTCTGGCCACCCCAACGACCCCCCACTTCCCGGTAATACTGAAACATGGAGGGTACTGCACAGCCGGCTCTGGTCTAAAATTAGAAACTAAGGGCAGAACACTGACCACCGTGTTCCGCCTGACCTCCACACTAACAGCTACTGAACTATGGCTCAGTCACTGAGAGGTGATCGAGAACCAGCAGGTTCTCAGCGATGGACGTGCTACAGCTGTGGTCATTACGTGCTGCATGTTTGCATGTACCTGGGCCCGTATGTAAAACTCGAGGTTAATTTAACCCACGGCTACGGGCCTAACCCAGACAAGGACAAAAGAAACCCCAAAACAAAATTAAATAAAAAAAGGAAGCGAAGAAAGATAGACAAAAATCCTTCTATAACGACAAAGGCACCTTGTTGGAATGGACCCGCTTCCTGATGTTTAAAAAAAATAAAATAAAAAATAACCCTAGAGCTAGTTTCGTTCGAGGTTAGACTCTAACCCGGGGCTAAACTCCCTAACCCCGACTTTTACATACGGGCCCTTGTGGCACTGGTGAGGTCGCGCAGCAGGACACGGCAAGTTGATCAGTAATACCCCAGCACGCTTCCCTCAGTTACTCTTCAGCCAGAGCCTGCACGCGCAGGATCGACTGATGCAGTAGCCTAATGTCTAACACAATCTCAATGATGAATGTTACATTATTGACACGTAATAAAACAGACTTGACACGGTGCAGATGTGTTGTCAGTATCCGGCAATCAAGCTGTAGCGATAAGTGATAGCGTCAACTCGAAAACACTGACGCAGCAGCTGTGCGGTGACACTGATGTTATTGTATTAGAGATAATAGAGACACTTCAGTTTAAAGGCGTTAATGCTACTATATTTATGCTCATAGATCGTTCTCGGCAGTTCTCGTGGTACCTATCACCACACCGCTTACAAACCTGGACAATGACAGCGTCTGTAATGCTGGCTTTCAGCCATCAGGGCCCGTATGTAATAGTCGAGGTTAGGGCTTTTTAGTCTAACCTCGAGCTAAACTAGCTCTCGGGTTAATTTTTTTTTTTTTTTTTTAATCAAGAAGCGGGCCCATTCCAGCAAGGTGCCTAAGCTGTTATACAAGGATTTTTTCCCCTTTCTTCGCGTCCTTTTTTAAAATTTAATTTTGCTTTGGGGTTTCTTTTGTGTTAGTCTGGGTTAGGCCCGTAGCCGTGGGTTAAATTAACCTCGACTTTTACATACGGGCCCTGAATCGGATTTGTACCAGTAGTGTAACAGCAGTCGTAGAATCTGGCACGCGCAAAGTGTAAAGAACACTGTATCGCATTAAGAGCTGTACTAACCATCAAGATAGAGTAGTTTCAAGCATACAGCCGCATTCATGATCGGAACGGTTCCAAAACGTAAAGATGGCTTCGCAAAGATGGAATTAGCTCGTTGAAATAACGATTATGTATAGCTACGACCGATAAAATTAATGATAAGCTATCTTCGGTACATAGTACGTATAATCTTTTAAGGGGGTGGAGGGGTGGGGATTTATATTTAAGTTCGCTGACACACCATCCACCTAGCTGCATCTTACAACTAGGCACACTTAGTAGTTGTCACAATTGTGTTCAGTTCCGAGCACTGACCCTGCAACAAGAGCCAACCCTTTTTTTTTTTTTTTTGCCGCAATAATGACCACACCAGTTTCGATCTTCGCTGGACAACTACAGAAATGTCCCTTGCAAAACAAGCTTTTGTCGGGCTCTCAAGAGTTGAGTACCGGCGAGTGGCAGCAGCTGCCTGCATGCTGTGTCCGTTGTTTCCTCTCATTACAGCTCGGTCATCTGTGTCTTCACAACAGTGTCCAGTGCCTGCTTCAGCTGCCTGACAGATACCGTCCTAATGACGGGGTGTAGTCGAGACGGACCCGAGTGTTTCCGGTGCTGACTCCGCTTCAGCAGTTTCGACGATGATTGGGTTGCACGCAGGGGTGGGTGGGTGTTTAGGGGTTTAACGCCCTTTTCCACCACGTACGGGTGATATCAAAGACGGGGCAACGATGAAAAAGCCAGCACAAATATTTGGCCCCAGCCGGGATACGAACTCACGACCCGAGCATTAGAAGTCCAACGCTCTACCATTCGGCCACCCCGGCTCCCCACTGGGTTGCACACACTACAGATGTCAGGTTCGATGACGAAGGTAAAATGGAAACACTCGGTGGTACCGTTCGGAAACACTCTCTCCTGGCAAGCGGCTGCTCTTGAAGCGGGGGTAGCACCGGAACCACTCCCGTTCATTCTGGCTGCACCCCGTGTTATTGCCCGGTCAACCGTGGCTTGACAACAGTGGTCAGTGTGTGTCAACTGCTTGTTAGCTACCGCCCTAATGGCCAGTCGCTGGGGAAGTTCTTTCTGACACAACAGTCTACACAGAGGGAGGTATAGCTACTGATTGAATCTCTGCCCACGCTAGACCCCCAACGCTTTGTACGTGTGCATGCTGTTTTGCACGTTCACCCTAGCAGGCAGTCCCGGCGGAAAACTCCTAATTGTCAGGTTCTGGCGGATCAATCTGCACTGACGCGAACTACGAGGGGAAAACAAAAACAACTTACCCGCTTTTTATGTATATATTCCCTCCTTGGAAGAGAAAGGATGGGTGGGTGTTTTGGGAGTTTAACGTCCTTTTCCACCACGTATGGGTGATATCAGAGACGGAGCAAAAAAGAAAAAAAAGGTCAGCACAAATATTTGGCTACAGCCGGGATTCGAAATCAGGACCAAAGAATCATGGAAGTCCAATGCTCTCGGAGAACGAAACTGGGAAACTCGCAGTCTGCCGGAATGAACTTAAAAGTCAAGTGGTTAGTAGATGCCTGACAACATATTCACCAAACTTTGCACCAAGAAAAAGTATAACTGCCATTTCCCGACTGTGTACATGGCAAAACAACAACAACAACAACAACAACAAAAACCACACAGCTGACGTTTTGTTTGTGTCTTGTCCTTTCCCCTCCCCTCCCCGCCCCCACCCCCCATCACCCCCCCTCCCCCCGTTCGATTATAAAACTACAATAGCACAGTGTGTGTCCAGTCAGATGGGATTACGATAATGAGTCACTCTGACAGTCAACATCAAGTTGTTTATAAACCAGCCTCTACGGGTGGGTGCATTACACGGGTTAACTCCATCTTTGCTAAACCAGCTTATGTTTTGGAACAGTTTCGCTCGTGAGTGCGCCTGTGGTGCGCTCGAAATATTCTACCTTGATGGTTAGTATAGCTCTTAATGCGATACAATGCTGTCTGCACTTTGCGCGAGTCGTCGAACATTCAAATCAAGTTCTACAACTGTTGTTATACTGCTGAAGCCGGCTCAGTGTGGTCGCCGCGTCATCGGGTACGCTTCTGTTGGCTCAGTGCCAGCATTACAGACCGACCCTGTCGCTGTCCAGGTGTCTAAGTGGTGTGATGATAGAGACCGCGACAACAGTTCAGACCGATCTGGGAGCATAAACAACGGTAGCATTAACCCCTATAATCAACGGATCCGGCCCTGAACGCGTCAGCATTGTAGTCAGTCACGGGAAAGTTATGTCACCTACTATTTCTATCAATGAATTATTAAGACCAACAACAGCAAGCCAAGCCAAGCCAAACCAGCCAGCCAGCAGCACTCATACTCAGAGACCTGCGCCTGGTGTAAACAGGGCGATGACTCAGTCCGTCCATGCTAACATGTCAACAACCCTCCGGACTATCGATTAGCCAGGCAAGAGAGGGCAAGAGGAGAGGTTTCTACCACTGACAAACACGATACTAAGGCAGATAAGACGGGGGGAGTAATCAAAACGGCGGAATGTAAGTTGGCTTAGCTGAGATGGAATTAGCCCATTTCAAGAAAATGACCCAAGCACACAAAGCAGATTATCAGTACGACATTCCTACAAACCTACAGACCTGTGCAAACACAAAATTATTTTAAAACACATGATTTCAATTCAGCTGACAGTAACATATGCAGGCTGGGGAATTGCCGAGGGCGAAAAAAAAAAAAGGACTGAAACCTAGACTGGGGTTCAGAGGCAGCGTTCTGCTGGGGGAACACAGGGGCGATGCCCCGCTTAAGAAAACAAATTTCAGCATTTTAAAGGCATTTAGTAGCCTCTCCTGGCACCCAAAAGTAAAATACTGCCTTGATACTGACATACCGGTCTTCCAAAATGAAGTCAGGCTGTCCCGTATGGCGTTGCATGTATCATGATAGTGTGTGCAACCTTTCTCCTCCTTCCTTTTCTTTGTCTGAAACTTAGATCTTTTTGGCTGAAAGAATAGGAAATTTGGCTGTGAAAAAAAAGCCAAATGACTGAAAATTCCTTAGCCTGAACATGATCGTTGAAACTTTCGATTCGAGGTAGCTCCAGAAAATAATCCGCCGTTTTGCTTGAGCCCCCGAGGAATAAGAGAATTAGCGTTCCTACACTGGCAAGCAGCCTTCGGTTCAGTGTTCGCCGTTGGCATTTTCAGTAGCTGCCCCGATTACATCATACCCCCGCCCGAGTCAGTCACGTGCAAGAAAAGCGCAATTCTCCATGCGGGCCCCTTTCTCTGCGAGCGTAGTCAACAAGTTATTATTGACGAAGCCCTTTGACCTAATGTCCTGACCTGTTTTGAAATGAAGGCAAAGGTCAGCCCTGGCGGGCGACCTTCTTTCAGCGTGCGCCGGCTGCTACAAGCCGGCTCGGCTTTTATTGTAGGCTGGTTTGGAGGGGGGAAAAAATCAGGGGCAGATGGTTCATTCAGTTGTTAGAGCACCCCTGCGTCGCTGTTGCACTATTAGGCGTAGACTGGCTGCACTAATGAGCAAGCTTTTTACGACTGACAGCGGAGTTGAGGATATCAACACAGGTCCAAAACACGCAGGCGGGGGAGAGAGAGGGAGAGAGGGGGGGGGGGGAGGGGGGATAACACGCAAGACAAAATTCTTTCCCAAGTTAAAGTATCGGTTAAAGGAGAGGCCTTCATCAGGGCGGGGCAAAGACATCACCGGCGCTACCGGAATGATTCTTAGACAACACCTGCAATACAGCGTTGAGTTTGAAATAAGGGAATACATGAATTTGTCTTTTCTGGTATCCCCCACGCGCGCCGGTTTTGAGCCACTAATAACTACGATGTTTTGATCTTGTACTTACAATCTTGTAAGTCCTTTTCGTTTCTGGTGAAAGGGGGGGGTGGTTCTCGGGCGGACGACTGATGCTGGTCAGTGTTACACGCGATAAATACTCCCCATCTCGATCTGTAATACTCCGCCGGGGGCACTTCCCGCTTAAAACCTAGAAGTACTCCCATTTACGTTCTGATTTTTGATTGGTCAGTTCCCTCATAACAGAGGTTCAGAATGTGCTAGAACGCTATGACTGTATGTAAGACTCTGAGATGTTTGTGTGCGGGTGTGCACGAGAGAAGCTCATAATAATGTGCGAAGCTTGAGAGTGCAGTGTGACGTGGAGCTGGAGAGTGCACCCCGCTAGCGCGGTTAAACCGGAAACGACAGAAAAATAAAATGGCGGCCCGGAATTTTAAAGCGTGTAGCGTTCGTTTGATGTTTTATTAGTACATGTACATCAATTTATATCGCCAGTATGTTTATGCTCTTCGTCGGCATTGCTTCCTGTTCAACCATTTACACTACTGGCCCCGTACTGGTGAAAACTGGGACGATCTCTCTCTCTCTCTCTCTCTCTCTGATCAGTCTTTCCCTGGAGACAATAAACTGAGTTAGGACAGGCCGAAGATCCGGTTTTACAGTTCTGGAGTGTTGTATTTATGGCATCCTGCACTGTCTGACTTGTTCTAAATTTACGTGTTATGACTCCGGACGTCATTGGAAATAAACAGCTACATTGGAAACGGCCCACAGCGCAGATAGCATGCCAAGCAAGCAAAAAAATGATTTGTAAGACATTTATTACCCATATCAGATTCCGCGGATAGATTGCTCGAGACAAAGCTGACGTCAGGTATCACGCGCGACGGATAGTGACAACTGGTGTTGCTCGTCTTAGACTGACACTAAACGGCCATTGTAGTTGACAATTATATATATCACACTACATCAAGTACATGTCATGTACAGAAGGAAGGTCACAAGTGAGTGAGTGAGTGAGTTTTTCGGGCTTTAAGCCGCGCAAGCACCAAAGACTAATTCGCGGCTAAATGTGCCTGCACTACGTGAAAAAACAAAAACAAAAACAAAAAAAGTAATGTTGGACAAAGGATACAAACTGGTACACTCTTGGGGGGGGGGGGGTCAAAGTTTTAGCCAAAGATGGGAAATCCCCCAAAAGGTGGAAGTAATCAAGGTTTCTTGTACCCTCAATGTAAGGCACAAACGAATAGCAACATTTTATTTTCAATTCTCTGCACCGTACGTCTCTCTTCTTTGCGCGGCCAGCAAACGGCAGCGGATTGCATTAAGAGCTTTACGTATCATCAAAAGAGAGTATTTCGCGAGTACAGTAGCATGTCACACAGGCGTAACAGTTCCATATCTTCTTCTTTAAAGCCTAGTAATTTTAGTACTGACGCCTTTAAACTTGCGTGAACTTGCGGGATCGGGTACCTCACGTCATCATCTACATGTTACACAGTGTGGTATGGTAGACTTCTCCTCGGCGCACATATCCATCTCTGCTGAAATGCTCACGGCGCCGCAGGGCTGGAGGACGAAGCAGTGAAAGCCTGCTGCCGTTAAGCGCTACTTTATGTGCAAACCTCCACCCTGCTATTCACTCTGGTGCGTGCGACAGTATTTCTGTTTACCACGCCACCGGCCACAGCCTACTCTTCTTCGAAAGATGAACGTGGGATTTTTAGCGTGCACACTTGATGTTTGTGCGTGCGTGTATACACGAAGGCGAGACAGGCACCGCAAACGAGTCTGCACATGGATTTGACTCGATATGGGAAGGAAAAATCCCACCATATTCCTGCCCACCGGGGACTCGAACCCGGCAGCTCAGGATCCTAAGTCGGATGCCTTAACCACTAGACCAAATCCCCTGTCTTGTAAAGTAACCTGTGTGACGCTTGTCAAAGGTCAGACCGGACGGTCACGACTTTAAGTAATGTGTATGTCTCCTTTTTCTTCTGGACATTACCGCCTAAGCACCTTTTCCACTTATCTAGTACACGTATCTGTCTTTGTGGTCAGTAGGGGAGGAATGGCGAGACAACACGCCATATGAGTATTGACTTCGCTATACTGTCACTTGTTTTTCATTTTATAGCATTTGTGGTTCACAGTCCAGGGGGCGCCGGCACCGGGCACCTGTAATTTGCCCGGGCCATTATAATTCACCGCCTAAAATACCCTTGCCCCTTATCTAGTATCTGTCTTTATGGTCAGTAGGGAAGGAATGGCGGGACAACACGCCGAATGAGTACTGACTTCGCTATACTTATACTTGTTTTCCATTTTTATAACCTTTTGTGGTTCACAGTTCAGGGGGCGCCGGCACCAGGCACCTGTAAGTAGCCGGGCCATTATGACTAATCACCCCAAATACCCTGGCCACTTATCTGGAACCTGTCCTTTTGGTCAGTAGGGGAGGAATGGCGGGATGACACGTCGTATGAGTGCTGGCCCCGCTATATTGTTACTTGCTTTTCGCCACATTAAAATCTCAGCTCAGGGATCATCGGCACCGGGTACCTGGAAGACAGCCGGGGCCTATATATTGGACGGGGACACTGACTGAAAAGAGGAGGAAAACGAAGAACGACATCAGAGACCAGCAGCATCCATGCCGGACTGAACACCGCGGCGAAGCTCTTCGGCGAATAGCGCTGGGGAGTAGGAGATTAGTAGCTGCTGTGTCATGTTTTGAACATTGTACAAAGATAATTCACTAGACTGTCAAATGTTAGGCCAATAAAGGTGGTTGTCACAGCCGTTTGAAGGCGCCAACAAAAGAACGTGGCACCACTACCTCAACCAGCAGAACTGAGTTCCCTGTGTGCTGCATTCTGTTCGAGCGTCTGTACTTGTCTGTGTGTGTTGTAACATACATCAAAGATCGTGTCTACGTAATGACAGGCCGGATTTGTCATGCTGAGCTGATACAAGTTGTTTAGCACATTAACATACACGAACCGTCAGCTTTTAATTGAGGTCACTTGATTTTAGGTTTGACGCCTGCGACCAATTCTCTTTAAAAAAAACAAAAACAAAAAACATTATGCTCTATATGAACCGGATAAATCATTAAAGGAAGACAGAGGGGAAAAACGCCCCCCCCCCTTCCCCCGACCCCCCTCCTACTCCCTCAACACATGCAACAGATGCCGGCTACTCTGCTACACCTAAAGAATGAGACACTTTCATACTGTATCTAGTTCGCGGATGAGTGTTGGTATTTAAGGTTTAACGTCCTTTCCACCACGTATGGATGATATCAAAGACGGGGCAACGAGAAAAAAAAGCCAACACAAATATTTGGCGCCAGCCGGAATTCGAACCCACGACCCCGGCGAGCATTGAAAGTCCAACGCTCTACCATTCGGCTACTGATCCCGACTCCCCTACCAACTTCGCGCAAAGCAGTTGTGCAAAACACGGCAACGACAGAACAAAACCCTTTTAGTCCATCTAATATGGAACACGCTCATATTCCTTCCAGAAAGCACGCAATATATCTCCTACAAAGGCGCAGAAAATCGATTTGTTTTTCATACTGACGCGAGCATCCAACACAAAGGAAGCAGAGAGAGAGAGAGAGAGAGAGAGAGAGAGAGAGAGAGAGAGAGAGAGAGAGAGAGAGAGAGAGAGGCTTGGGCTACGTACCAGAGATGCAAATTTGGAGGAAAACGCTATGTATTCCTCTTACACATAACGTTGCAGGTGACACCATAGCAAGGCTTTAAAATTCACCAAAAAAAAAAAAAAAAAAAAAATCACAAAAATCAGGCAGCCGTAGACTCACGTGTAGAGTAAATTACAACAAATTCCAATATTCCGTTTTTTGGCAATGTTGGCAGCGACCACATATCCCCTCATTCTACGGTCGTCTGCTGGCTCCTGTGCCAGCCGCGCATGAATACAAATAGTCCACAAGCCAGCCTCATTTTTCCCTAATGTTACTATTACCTGGCATGAAACTTGTTTACAAAGCCAACAAAAAGCACAAGATTGCCATTTTTTATTTTTACTCTGTACACAAATTTTAAAAGGGGCAAAGATTGTCTACTATATTTAGCGGAGTTGTCAGTACATGACCCGAAGGCTAATACCGGTCTGTAACCTGTTAATTTATCCCAAAAAAAAAAAAAAAAAAAAAAACATGAACGGAAAAAAGAAACGAACGCTTTCAGATGTCATGCTCAGAAAAAGGCATCCACGGGACAGAAGAATAATCAGTTGCATACGGTGTGTTGGAGAAACAGCTGAGTGTGGCAGGAATCGCATTGTGAAGCTTATAAAATTCAGTTAGAAGTTTTATTGGATTACACTTTGCAAACTGTTAAATTATTCATTCTCTCGTTCTCTCTTCCGCGGATCGAGTTTTATCCGCCAAGGGAACGATGTCAGCAGGTTTTGCCCAATGAGAAGAATTGGCTTTCTCTTCCAATCTACCCCCCCCCCCACCCCTCGACCTCCTCCTCCACTCCTCCTCACCCCCGCCATCCTCCTTTCCACCCCCCTCCCCCCCACCTCCACTCCAATACACAAAGGAATCTCCAGCGCCTCAAACAACAGCAAACCAAACAATACCCCCCCCCTCCACACACACACACACACACACACACACACACACACACACACACACACACACACACACAGACACACACACACACACAGAGACACAGACACACACACACACACACACACACACACACACACACACACACACACACACACACACACACACACACACACACACACAAAGAAAAAAGAAAAGAACAACAACAAAACAAAAACGAAACAAACAAAAAAAAACAAAACCAAAAAAAAAAAAAAAAAAAAACACGTAAAAAAAACAAAAAAAAACACGTAAAACAACAACAAAAAAGCAAAACAAAACAAACAACAACAACAACAACAAGAATGTAAAGCACACATACAACAATAACAACAACAAAACCAGCAATAACAACAATAAAAAAAACAACAACAACAAAACGCAAGCAGGCAAACAACAGAAACAACAACCAAAAACGAAAACTACAGACGAAGAACCCAAAATAACACATACCACCATCCCTAACAAACTAACAAACAAAACCAACAACAACAAAACCCAGGCAGGACATCATCACAGATCAATGAATCAATTATTTGAAAGAACTTTCGTACATCATACTTACAACGGGGTGTTTTTCCTAGCCGACCCAATAGCTCAGTCGTAAACACGCCTTCCAGTGCAAGCCGGCTTTAAACAGATTATACTTCGACTCTTTGTCTTACAACGCAACTGGGCAGACACACACGCACACAGACCCACGACGTCAATAAATTTCTCCCGAGACACAAGAAGCTTCGCTTCCCATTGCCGCTGCAAGCAGGACCTGCATTAAGGCTAGCGATTCCAGAATATTACATAACACCTGTCAAGTGCTCGCTGATAATACCCGCGCCCTTGTCAGCCTCGATCTGGCTTGATGACACCATCACGCCATTTTGCGCACGCAACGGGCAAAAGGAGCTAACTATGTAATCCGGTGCGTGACTTGTGAGTTACCTGCTCTCACGTCACTCAAAAGAGGCCGTTGACGTAATGTGTTTATTCGTTGACTAGAAACGGCTGACGCGGGTTTCCGTAACTTGAAACGGACCCTTACTCTAAAGCCGGCTCTTAACTGGGCACTGCGGAGCGCCACCGTGCTGTCCACAGTTGTGACACAGTTATGATTTGGGGGGTTTCCGCCGCTGTGGCGTCATCACAGCAACCTGGATTTCAAATAGCCACAACTGTGACTGTGGTTTCCACAATAGATTCTGATTGGCTGTACTACGTCACTCGGCGCGCAAACATGGCGGACAGTGCATCTTCAATCGGTTTGTCACCGAGCACAGCTGTGTTCAGTTTTGTAGTTAGTAGACACACCGAGCGCAACGACTGTGATGTGCACATGTGTGTTTCGCGCGCTGTGCCCAGTTAAGAGCAGGCTTAATGCCGCTCTCATTGCAGCAAACACGAGTGCAATCAACGCGCAACACTCGCACTAAGCCAACTTCAAATCCATGCTTATCACATAATGATGAATTCATGACAATCGTCATAATTTTTTTTAAAAGGGAGGCCACTTGTGCACTTAATTATATGATTTTTTTTAAAGTAAGGGAGGCCACTCAGTGGCTCAAACTTTACTGGGTAGGAACTGAGTTAAAGGCCCATAATTTATTCTTTCGACTCACCCAGGCTCGCAAATCGGTCTGTGGTGTACGTGTTTAAAGTTGTAGGGCAATTAGGTGTCACGTGATACCAATGACCGTATAATGGCTCAGTACGTTCAGGGTAACCCATAGTAGCCGATAGACGTGCATTTTGACCCATCGTATCTTAGCAACGACGGCCCGGAATGGGCTCAGACTGTTTTGCTCACATCTAATAAATGACACTATATTCTTGTCACCATACTAAGCCGCTTGGCTTAGATCGATCTGTGAGCCTAAACAAGCTGCGGTATTTATCTCTAAAGGAAAGCTTGAAACTGAATATGCGCGTTTAAGTGTCAACCTCATTATTCCTGCGGACTGAAGTTCTTCAAGACTTGAAAGTAAGAGAGACCGGTGCAAATCGGTTAAGAATACTGTCTGAGGGTGAAAAACAGCGGTGCTTGAAAAGCGATCTAGCCTGAAGGTGTGGAGAGGTTTCAGGTAAACAACACCCACTTCGTTTCAGACAGAATTACGAGATGCGTGTGTTTGTGTGTGTGCGTGCGTGCGTGCGTGCGTGAGTGCGTGCGTGCGTGCGTGAAGACTCTATACATACAGCAAAGCCGTCTACAGCGAAAGAATAGAGGAGTGTGTTTTCCTTGACATTTTAAGCCAAACCCCGGCAAGGCCCCCGTCCCTCCATCCTCCCTCGCAGCCCACCCCCACCCCCAACCCACCCTTTTTTTTTTCTTTTTTTTTTTTTTTAGCTAAACTGTCTAAAAGAGTTGTCATCAACACTAACAGATGCTTGCCTGCCTCCCTGCTAATCGGCGGCAATCGTAAACAAAATTCCGTTACACATGGCGTAGCGAATCACAAAGCCAAGAAAGCTGAAGAAAGGCAACCAACCCCCACGAAACAAAGCCGACAGAAAAAAGTCTCAGACCCCAAGAAACCCAAACCAAAACAACAGAGCACGTGTGCCCCGGATCACGTCGACTCGCGGACCCAGCACAGCCGACGTTAACTCTTTAGTGCCC
>JACVVK020000051.1:445000-580000 GCA_018292915.2 Batillaria attramentaria | reverse complement strand
TTTAACTGTAACCAAAAGCATCAATAACCGACCGAATCAATTATAGATTTTGTAAGAGGAATAATTGTCCTGACGCCATCGCACCAGAAAGCGTACTCCATCAACATCCCATCTCTCTGTGCAATCTGACTTCTCCGTCCCTGTGTCTCTCCCTCTCCCGCGCGCTCGCTCCACCGCCCAGAAAGCCAGTGCCGGTGTGGTCAGAGAGGCGTGTGCTCGGACCTGGAGTAAAAGTTCGATTAGGTTTCACACGCTGGCTTGGGTGGTAGCGTAGAAATGTGACAGACAGTCAGACAGTCACGGCAGTCAGACAGTCAGGCAAAGCCTGGGGCAGGGAGAGGGCAAGACAAGCATCCTGATTCTGACAGAACGGGGTTTGTCAAAAAGCGGAACTTGAACAATAATGGTGGCAATTCCTGGTCGCAGAGGTCACTGGTAACAGTGTTCAGGCTATTATGCTTCGACATTTCCACAATACCCTTCCGGCTATAGGGATCAGCTCGTGCTATTTCGAAATCTTTGACAGCTATCTGGATTCTGTTGCTGTTGTTGTGTCAGAACATATAATGAAGTCTTTACAGAATCTCCTAGAAATATGAATTCACCTTGCTCTTGCTATTTCCACTCTTTGACGGCGCATTTGGACTCTGTTGTTGTTGTTGTTGTTGTTTTTGTGTGTGTGTGTGTGTGTGTGTGTGTGTGTGTGTGTGTGTGTGTGTGTGTGTGTGTGTGTGTGTGTGACGTTATGACGTCTCTACAGAACCTCCTAGAGATACCCTGAGGGGATTATGAATACATCTTACCCTATTTTTATTCATTGACAGCTGTTTGGCTTCTGGTGTGCGTGCGTGAGTGCGTGCGTGTGTGTGTGTGTGTGTGTGTGTGTGTGTGTGTGTGTGTGTGTGTGTGTGTGTGTGACGTTATGACGTCTCTACAGAACCTCCTAGAGATACCCTGAGGGGATTATGAATACATCTTACCCTATTTTTATTCATTGACAGCTGTTTGGCTTCTGGTGTGCGTGCGTGAGTGCGTGCGTGTGTGTGTGTGTGTGTGTGTGTGTGTGTGTGTGTGTGTGTGTGTGTGTGTGTGTGTGTGTGTGTGTGTGTGTGTGTGTGTTCTGGAACGGTGCCGTTCAGTGACGTCCTGAGCCAAGACCGTCGGGAACCTTCCACAAATCACAATTATCACCTCCACAGAAATTCTGACCTTTACCGGTGTCCAGACCAAAACGGGGCGGCTGCTGTGCCGAAACTAATTTGTTCTGTCTCCTGTCCGGGCTTTTGTCCGCCTTCTGGTATTCAATTATGTAAAGTAAATTTAACGTTAAATGCCCCTCCCCCCTTCCGCCCCTCCCCACTTTCTTGGCTCTTTGCAACCGTTTTCTTCCCTTTGTGTGTCTGTTCAGCCAATGGTTGGACAAGATCACAATATATCCCTTCACAATATGTACTATTCTGTAATATCACGATTAGCTTCTGCTGTTTATCAGTATAACTAATTCCGTCTTGTTTCTCTTCGGTGCGCAATAAGTTAATGAGGCTGCGGCTGAAATCGATTTTTTTTTTTTTTTACCAAACAACGGATGAACACGGGATATCAGGAAGCGGAAGAGGCAACCATGTTTGTGATCAACGTTCGCGTGCTGGTGTGAGCGTTGTACTCTTCCACGTACTTACGGCTGATCAAACAGGAAGGGCATAATTATATTCGCAGTTCAAGAGTGCACAGCCAAACAGGCAGACCACAGAAAAATCCTCTCATAATGATCCAATCCACTAAGTGCTACGTTTCGAACAAGAACCGAAAGAAAGCAAGGTATTCATCACTCGTTCGAACCTATTCAAACATATTAATACTGAGCAGTCTTTGTCCACCACTGACGGCTAATGGATCACTTGATTCCATCGGTCGTCTGTGAAATGTACATTTTGCTCTCAACTTCACCAGAGATAGTGGGGAGCGGGGATAGCCGTTGGACTCTCAGTGCTCGGCGTCGTGAGCCAACGCCCAATTCTCTGGTCGTGAGACTGAATCCCGGCTGGGGGCTAAATATTTTTGTGCTGTTTGTTTTTTTGGTTTGTTTTTTCGTTGCCCCGTCTTTGATATCACCCTTACGTGGTGGAAAAGGACGTTAAACTCCCAAACACCCACACCCACCCACCAGAGAGAGTGGACACAGGAGAGACTGGAAACTACGGGGAATCACAGCCTGCATTTGCTTGATAAACTTTTTTTTGCGTCCGTCCCGAAAACCTCTTTTTTTTCTGGTGGTTATTTGCAGTGTTTAGTTTTTGCATTTTTGGTTCAATGTGAAGTTCGAATATACAGATTTGCAGTTATTTTCATCTAACATCGCCCCTTTGATTTCTCTCGAAAACTCTGGAAAATTTTCATGTCCGATGTTTTGCCAGTTTGCTTGATAAACTTCATTTCTCTTTGGAACGATCCTGCCTTCCCCTATACATATTCATGTTTTCCAAGTTCTTGTGCAATGCCGCAGCTTCCAAACAAAACGTTTGTTTATCAGAACCTTTTTTAGTTATTTTGTTCTGATGCTGGCCACTGTGCCCGCGGCGATAATTACGAGGGATAACACATGTTGGGATAATACAGGGGGGTTACATTAATGACTCCCTCAAAGAAAACCATCAAACAAAAACCACAGACACTAAAGACACTGAAAACTACTTACGGGCGGTTCTGGGTGAGTGAGTGAGTTCTTAGGGCTTCAGTAAAGCCGCGCAAGCCACAAAGACTAATTCGCGGCTGAGTGTGCCTGCACTACATAAAAAAAACAAACAAAAAAAAAACAATGTAACGTTGGACAAAGGATGCAAACTGGTCTATGGGGCAATATAAACCTAGGACATGCAGGAGACGCTGCACCTTCATGCTAATTTCTCAAACTCCCGGTTACAAAAAAGCGTAGAAAACAAATAACAATTACAACTAGGTAAAACAAAGATAAAGCGCATATACAGCAAATATTGCAACTTATCATCTCCTAGGCGCAATAAACCAGTTCGCAGCATATGCTACGGGCGGTTCTGGAGTTTGATCAGTTGTACCAGTTCGGCTTTTGTGTAACGAAGTAAGCTTTACCCCTTACCTAAAAGACTTCACCTTCGTCCTATGACCGCCTCACACAAAAACATCAACACAGCCAAGGTCAGGAAATCACATTCCTCGGGTCCAGTCCAACTTTCCAGTCACTGACGGTTCACACCGCGGAACAACTATTCCGTCTGTAGTTGAATGAGACGAATGGTGTCAGTACCAGTCGATATTTGGCCAAGTCAAGTCACACACCATGAACTTGTATTATTGAACTGACAGCTGGCCGGTCAGATCAAAACAGATCGAAACTTGGCAATGCGTCTCAAACAGGCGCCACTCTCTCTCTCTCTCCTGTGCGAAATCTATTTCTGGAGCGGGGCAGACAAAGAAAGATTGACTCACTTGTCTGTCCGCTTGCGCCCCCCCCCCCCCATCCTTCACAGCCTTGACCCCACCCCACCCATCCCCGTCGCTCCCCGGGCCCCAACACACACACACACACACACACCTCCCACTGCCCCCTCATAATTATTGCCCAGCAGCCTGCTAACAAAATTGCAGAACTACACATGAATATTGAGATTGCCCCTAGAACTCTGTTCTGACCACAGAACACGACCCAATTTTCGTCTGTGGCTCTGACTCACGGACTCAAAAGTGAGGTCCCAAAACATCTCACCAAACGCTGTCGTGGTTCAGACATGCTACCTCGGGAACCAAACCAATGATAACTCTTAGCGGTGGCTAAAAATACGACCTCGACTTTTAGCCAGGTGGCTGGGTTTCGATTCAGACGTGTCCAGTAAGTGCACACGCGCCCAAAGAGTCAATGGCATGCTTGGTTTAAACAGGTTTCTTGCGATGCAATTCAGTTCGTACAAGTAAACATTATGACAATAAACAAGCACAATGGCATGCTTGAGGGTATCTGGACCTGGTCATTGTCTGCACTTCGGCACGGGCAGACGGATCAGGGTAGAGTGTTGGACATTCAATGCTCGGGTCGCTAGTTCAAATCCAGGCTGGAACCAATATTTGTGCTGGCTTTTTTTTTTAAATTTTCGTTGCTGTCCCGTCTTTGATAACACCCAAAATGCGATGGAAAAGGACGTTAAACCATCAAACACTCACCCACTCTCCACTTCGGGGTGTGTGTGTGTGTGTGTGTGTGTGTGTGTGTGTGTGTGTGTGTGTGTGCGCGCGCGCGCGCGTGTTCCAGGCTGATTCGGGGGTAAAACTGATCACCATAATTATATTAAGAAGGCAGTCAGTAGAATACAACCAAACAGTGCAGCCGGGTCAGTAATGGGTGTGTGACCGGTAAGACCTGCGTTGTCAAAACTGAGAGGAAACCAACCAGAGGTAAAAACTGCCTCAGTGGAACTGGCAGTAACGTCCGCTAATGCCTCCGGTTGTACTCATGTCACATAATTCCGAATCCAGCCGACAGACGGAAAGAGCTGTCAGACAGCTAAAAGATATTACAGAAAATGACAAGAGAAAGGATCCCCTTTCCCATTACCGACACCGGCACTGAAGCCTAACCGCGACAAGCACACGACACCAGCTTCGGAACTGTCATATACACAGTTCTACACAGCTCACGACGTCGACTGTGACGTCACCACCATCTTATAAAAAAAAAAAAAAAAAAAAAATGAAATAAATAAATTAAGAAATGCATATAACAAAGCAGTAAAACACCATCAGCTGTGAAAATGTTCAGCCCACCAAATTTGAAAAATGAATGCAATTCTAAATTCCGAAATTTAGCTGAGCTGACCCTTCGCACCACGTGATTGTCAATGTCATGTGTTTATGTCCAGTGTGTGAGAGAATGCGTGTGATTCACGTGAGCTTGCGTGTTGGGTTCAGTTCGCGGTGCTTTGAGCCGATTCACGAAATTGGGTAAAGCGCCTATACAATACTCAGTTATTATTATTATCTAGTCTCAGCCACAGTTTGGAAGCTGAACTGACGAAAAAACGTCATTAATCTCCCGGTGTCCACTTCCATATCTTCGGCAATACAGATGTCTAAAGCTGCTGTGGAAACACGTTAAAGATGTAAAACTAAACCGACGATAATCAAACTAGGCTCACTAACGTCTCCCGGGAACTACTTTGCGGATGTGGCCAAACATCGACGTAGTGCTTCGGTTCCAGTTCGGTTGCTTCGCGTGTTTCGCGCGGCGGAGAGGTTTTGGCTGCTTACGAGTCACGCTCGCAGTGCACTGATGGGAGACGGATCGACCTACTTGCGCGTGGTGATCATCAACTGTGGCAGAGGCGAGATGAGAGGCGAAATCGACGCAGGGAAATTGATACAATCCTACAGCCAACACAGGAACTGAGTGGAATTACAACCTCGCAGGTGCCCAGACAGTGAAGAAATAATTATTAGCGAAACACCTTGGTATATAGCCTATGAAACACCGCACCCAATAAACTGACGATTTCTGAGTTACTGAGAACGCCTCGGTACTTACCATTGTTAGTTTGTTGTGGTATAACCAAGGAAAGAATCCACTGTCAGTATCACGTTGAAAAAAGAGCTGTGAACTTGACTTCACTGGCTCAGTCACTGCAGTGACGCCAAACAAGCACAAACGTCAGTCGGTGTTCAGCGGTGTCCGGTCTGTTGTGCTACAACCCGGCGTCCCGCGGATAGCTTTGTCAGGACTCAGAAAGCAATAAATTTATGTATGCTCTTTTGCACGTCCCTGAGTTCGTCTGGCTTCTAGTCAGTCAAGTATAGATTCACACACAAGCCGGGGGGATCAGACACGTCTATCTGTATGCCAGACACAGTCTCCGTGGAATGTTTGATGACTCCGGCGACAGTACTGCGATCAGTTTCCCACTGTGACTCAGTCTCGGACACTGAAATGGCGGAAACTCTCACAGCTGAACTGAAGAAACAAGACTCCGTGGATCGCTGAAAATTTAATAACGCTTTAAATCGAATGTTACTACCACGTTTCAGTGACGACGCGGGACTCCAAACTGAGATAGAATGAGGACTGATCAGCCAAGTGCAAGCAGTGACTCAGTATCTAGTAACCCGCGACAGGAGTTCTCACAAGTGATAGAAACAAGTGATAAACTAACACAGAACCGCACCGTTTGCCAGTTTTGGCGATCCCGAAGACAGCCTGGTTCAGTTCAGACTATCAGTTTCACACTGCGACTATCCCGAACTGACACGGTGAACGTTTCACACTCACAGCTGAACTGAGGAACAAGTGCACTGTTCGGTGAAGACTCCAAACACAGCCTTTGTACCGACAGTCAGTTTCACAGTGATACTATCCAGCAAACCGCGGTAGACACTCTCACGTTCACAAATGACACAAAAGAAGTGCAGTGGTACTGTACAATCAACACAGAGCGCCGGCTGCTGCCACCAGCGACGACCATAAAGACAATACAGCCATCTAATTCACACTGCTTCTCAAATGGTGACAGTTCTCAGAAGGCTAGCCTCTCAAATGGTGACAGTTCTCAGAAGGCTAGCCTCTCAAATGGTGACAGTTCTCAGAAGGCTAGCCTCTCAAATGATGATAGTTCTCAAAAGGATAGCCTCTCAAATGGTGATAGTTCTCAAAAGGATAGCCTCTCAAATTATGATAGTTCTCAGAAGGCTAGCCTCACAAATGATGATAGTTCTCAAAAGGATAGCCTCTCAATTGGTGATAGTTCTCAAAAATAACAAACAAGCGCACTGGACAATTCACGCGGAATGCTACTGCAACGTTTTAGGGAAAACTGATTCCAAAACAGTATGACGGTCAGTTCAGTTTCACACAGCGACGGACCATCCAGCAAATGGTGCAAAACTCTCACAGCTGATAGTCAGTGCACTGCAAAATAAACACCGCAGCAGGAAGACAGTGCGGCGACTGACTGATCTAGTTCACACAGCGACTAAGTGTCCAGCAAATGGTACAAAACTCAAACAGCTGACAGGAACAAGTGCACTGTAAAATTAACGCGGACGTTACTACCAAACAGATCAATGGCTCCCTCCGGGCTCTCTCGCTGCTGATGCGGACGACATCTGCGCCAGTTTTTGTTCACCCGATGTTGCTCAGTGGTAGCCTGGTCCGTCCCACCTGACTGAAACGCGATACTGTACTGCTTATACCCAAGGCCGACACACCCAAATCCTTCCAAGCTGCTCTCACGCTGGGTAGTCAACTGAATGGCACAAGTGCAGTCCAGACTCTCTGCAGCTGTGACTGCTTCCTGGCACAAATTCCAATGTGGTCACTGACAATGCAGCACCAATTCCGAACGCTGCAGGGGCTTTTCAGTAACACAGCCGAAAACTAGTTTCACCGCCACTCCGGCCCGGCGACGTAACACAATCGACTAATTAGGGACTAGAGGTACCGGCTGCTGAGGGTTTTGTTGTTGTTGTTGTTCAGTTTGTTTGTTTGTTTCTTTTTTTCTTTTTTTTCTCTCCAGTGAATGCGGCCTACAATGTCAACTTGAGGAGCAGGCAGATACTGAATCCCTCACCACGTGTCACTGTTTCCACTGAGTTTGCGACTTCTGACGAAAGTAGTCGCCCCTTTTAAATCAGTAACGTTGCCCAACTGTAGCAGATTTTCACAACCACCACCACCACGACGGAACGCAACAGACAGAAGGACTAGAGGGAGACAGACTGAGGTTCCTCTGTATTTCCTGTTAATGCCTACAATGTCATCAGTCACGACAGATACTAATCCCAAAGCCGCCGGTGCACTGACTGTCTCCAAGCTGGCACAACGACAGTAACCGGTTTAAATCGGTAAAACAAAATTCCCCAGAAACTGACTTTCAGCTACATGTACCACCACTGACGACGGTGCACAACACAACCCGGCCACTGAGGGACTCACTGAGTCGAGGACGAGTGCTCTGATTCAAGTTTCCAGCGAATGCCTACGATGTCAAGGGGCAATGAGATAATCCCCTAAAACGTGCACAGTTTCCAATTTGGGACAACGAGGCAGCTCCCGTGGCCACGCCAAGACCTTTTCCACTGTAGAAGTATCGTGTCCTATCTCTCCGTCTCTCTCCTCGGCTCCTCACGAATGTCTCTTCACATTTCAACGTCCCCCTCTTTTTTTCCACAGGCCGCGCCGCGTGTCAACTTGAACACAGACTTTGAAATCGCCGAGACTTCGCACTTCAAGTTCGAAAGATAACCGGCTGTACTTGTGTCAGTGTACTACTGAATTACATGTCTACCCGTGCCGCTACCACCAGGGAAGTGAGAATCCACATTGCGTCAGTTGTCCTGCAAGCCATGCATCAGTGTACCCTTGGAGCAACTCAGGGACAAATGAGTCGGTGAAAATCATCCAGCTTGCGTAGTCAGTATAGCTGCACGTCAGTCATGTGCCCTTGGAGGAGTCGCGAAAGAGAATTCAGGCAAAGTGCGCTGGAGACTTATACCGACACGACAGTGTTCAGAAATGCTAACCGGCCGTGAGGAGAAAACAGATGTCTGTATAATGCATATATACAGATGAATAGCGTATACCCGCTGTGCAGTCAGTCAGGACAACACCAGCTGCTGAAAACCTAAGTGTACACAGCACACGTCAGTCCTGCCTGAATCCATCCATCGACAATTTACGTCAGACACTGTAACCGAAGTTGGGGATGCGAACCCAAACACGTGGCTTGTCTGACGCGGAACCCGGGGAGGCAGCCTGCCTGACAAGAGGAATGGACGTGCTTTGTCGAGAGAGAGAGAGGGAGACACAACAAAGAGTGAGAGAGAGGATTCAAAGGAAAGAGAGGGGGGAGGTGGAAGGGGGTAGGAGGTTAACCCGAGGTCAACGTCAGAAGCACAGCGAGAGAGCCCGCCACTGTGCAAACCTACTGTCATTCAGAAAAAGGGTGTAACCGCCATGCATTTGATAGGCGCGCATGCCCTATTTCCGGACGAGGGTAAATGTGGTTTTCAGGTCGTAAGCAGCTGACCCACTTTCAGCAGCCGTTGGGGGTTGCCCCCCCCCCCCCCAATCAGTCCAGCTGATGACCTCACCACCACTACTTCCACCCACGCACCCACTTTTTTCCCCAAGATTCAAAGATTTTATTCGTTTCTCCCCGTTTGGAGTAGTATGGTATGGAGGAATAGCCAAATAAATTGGACATGACACCAAAAATTCAGCAATATGAAAACTGAATACAGCTCAGTAAAGAAATCACAACAAAACAAAAAAGCACACCAATTTCAAAGCAAGTTACACTGCACACACATAACCACATCAGTCAGACACTGTAACCGAAGTTGGGGATGCGAACCCAGACACGTGGCTTGTCTGACGCGGAACCCGGGGAGGCAGCCTGCCTGACAAGAGGTATGAACGTGCTTTGTACATCATATGACTTCAACGGACAAATTATACGATTTTACTGTTTCTAAGCCGATTACCCGGCCACCCCACCAATAGCGAGTATTGTATAGGCACTTTACCCAATTTCATGAATCGGCTCAAAGCGCCGCGAACTGGACCCAACACGTACGCTCACGTGAATCACACGCATTCTCTCACACACTGGACATAAACAGATTACAATCACGTGGTGTGAAGGGCAAGCTCAGCTGTTTAAATTTCAGAATTTAGAATTGCATTTATTTTTCAAATTTGGTGGGCTGAACATTTCCAAAGCAGAGGGGGAGGAAGCCGGAGTACCCGGAGAGAACCCCCGACGATCGGCCCGAATGAACGGTGCCACATACGAGAAGGAAAAATTCTTTGCCCCGAACTGAATGGGACTCGAACCCCTGACCTCTCGCATTGGTGACAAGTCTCTAACCACTAGACCACCGACCGCCCCCCACTGAACTGAGGAAATGTCAATGAACGAGTGTCAGTGGGGGGGGGGGGGAGGGGGGGTCAGCAGTGATTCGATACACGACTGAAACAGAGTATAACAGTACCTCTGATCGTCTTGAGCAGACTGCACTCCCGGCAGTGAAACACGCCTCTGTGGCGAGCGGTAGTGGCGCTGGCTGCCAGTGGCTGGTTGGTTGCGCGTTGCTTGGTTAAAATCTTTTCCAGTGACATCGAAGACTGACCACCGCTTCACAGATCGGTTCATTCAGTTTCGAAATGTCCCATTACTTTCAATTTTTACCACGGCAAACCCGGCACGCAGTAGTGTTGGCTTATTTCTACTCCACAGTGGACTCGCAATATTCAGTCGGAAAGATGTCGCACACTTGTATTGTCAGCACGGACATTTCATCCAATTAAAATTCCCAAGGACGCGACTGATGCCCTGAGAGACAGGGGAACCAAGAACTGTGACAAACCAGCAGAAATTCTGGTCTGACTCCTAGCTAGGATTCGAACTCGTGACTCATACCGGGCAGAGCACTGGAAGTTCAGCAATATCCAGGTTTCCCCGTTTGACTGATGTGAAGTGGTGCCTAGCGCTATTGTATAGTTCCATATAAGCAGACAGTCAAGTTTACAGCGCGCGCGCATTATGTCACACGTCGTTGCGTTCAAGCGGTGGTGACGTCAGTAAGTGCACTCAGATGCAGGAAGACTACATACCTGTTTGCCTCAAGTTCCCTCTCGGTACACAAAGGGCTTCCTGTCACGATTCTGAACAATCTGAGGCCAAAAAACAACAACAACAAAAATCCCCCAAAACAAAACAAACAACAACAAAAAAAAACTGTGCCTACGGTAATCCGACCGACCCAAGTTTTTGCCGTCGGCCCTAAACTTTTGCCTTCCCTCTCGGTACACAAAGGGCTGTCCTGTCACAATTTTCAACAATCTAATGCCAAGCAACAACAACAACACCCCCCCCCCCCCAAAAAAAAAAAAAAAAAAAAAATCCGGAAAAAAACAACAAAAACCCCTGTGCCTACGGTAACCCCACCGACCCTAGTTTTTTGCGTCGACCCTAAACTTTTTTTGGTTGTTTTTTTTAACAGATTAAAAAACAAACAACTACAAAAAAAAACTTGAAAAAGACAAAGAAACAAACACACAACAACAACAATCTTCCTGTTCCCTTCGGTCTGTTTGTGTCGTCTGCTGTAGAAGAACGACAACTCTGAACCCGATGTCATAAACGGAGAAGCTGCAAGAAAATGTTGCTCACCTTCAAGGTTGGGGTGGGTGTTTAAGAGTTTAACGCCCTTTTCCGCCACGTATGCGTGATATCAAAGATGGGGGCAACGAGGAAAAGGCCAGCACAAATATATGGCCCCAGCAGGGATTCGAACTCTCGACCCGAGCATTGAAAGTCTAACGCTCTACCAGTTGCTCACCTTCAAAACCAATGCTCCTTCTTTAAAAAAAAAAATAAATAAAAGGGTGGGTGGGGGAGGGTGTTTGGGGGTTTAACGTCTTTTTCCACCACATAGGGTGATATCAAAGACGGGGCAACGATGAAAAAGCCAGCACAAATATTTGGCCCCAGCCGGGATCGAACTCACGAATAAAAAATAAAAATAAGGTCCGGCCTGCCTTCCCCAATTTCTGGGAGGCAGGTTACCGTAAGCACAAGTGTCTTTTTGGGTTGGGGGATGAGGGGGTGGGGGGTGGGGGGGGGGGCTAACCTTCAACAAGCATATGGGACATAGACATCGGACACCACACCACACTTGGAGACCCAGTGTTCGCTCACACTGCTGTGTTACCATATAAGTGTTCGGTTTCATCGAGGAAACAAGAACCTTTGGGAACGCGATACCCCACACCCGGTATCAGATTCTCGTGTCGTCTTACCCATCTTAACTTTGGTGTCATGTTCTCGGATGTTCTCGGATAGGGTTTCTCGCCCTGAAACACTGTCAGCATCTACGAGCAGCTACGTAAGTGGGTCTTATCCACAGACAAAAACAACCTCAGTAATATCACTTGATATCGTGACTGTGAAGCGACCAATGAGAAACCGAACCTGTCAGTCTCGGCCAAACGATCTTAAAAGCACATAAAAGGTACCCAGTAAAGTGTCTTTCCTTTCACACACACACACACACACACACACACACACACACACACACACACACACACACACACACACACACATGCGACAAACCGCTTAGACTCGATGGTACTTCAATGCTCGGGTCGTGGGTTCGAATCCCGCCTGGGAACCAAAACTCTGCGCTGGCTTTTTCCTTCTCTCTCGACCCCGTTTGGCCCTGACATCAACCTCGCAAAGGAAAAGGACGTTACAACCGCGGACATGACCAACCAACCATTCACTAACTTGGCTAGTTATTTACTAAGGGGTTTATGCTGTAGTATTCCACCACTGAAGGATGATATCAAAGACAACGAATAAGACAAGCACATTTTCTTTTTCTTTTTTTTTTCTTTCTGCCCCAACTCTTCGCCAGCTCCGGTGGTATTCCTCCCGGATCATGAGTGGAATCCACGGAGGGCTCGGAAACTGGGGCATTTTTTATGATGATGAGGATGAGGGCTGCTATGGAGGTCCATGTGGTTTTGAGGCTGCGTCACAGGGCGGCATTCCACTATACCTGTTATGAATATCCCGGCATTAACCAGGCCCGGGACCTAAGGCACCTGCGGTGCCCGCCGTGGAATCATCCACATCATGAGACGTGTCATAACAGGGGAAGCACCCTTAAAGTCGCACCCGCGAAGTGGGTGAGTCAGTCTCGGTTGTGTGGCAACACCCTCCCCATAGGATCCACAGCACACCCGCTCTGGGTAGGAGCCCACCCAGGTAGGAAAAATCCCGCTCAGTGCCTCGGCTGGGGTTCGAACCCGGGCCTCCCGGTCCACGGTCAAACGTGCTAACCACTATACACTACGGGAAGCCGGCACAAACTTAGATTCAAACTCACGACCCGACTGACGAAAGTCCAACGCTCTGAATACCGCCGGCCTTGGCTATCCCGCCTGCCCTGTGAATACATGACGGATCGTTTACACAGCTTTGCCAAAGACAGCAAGGCTTTGCACTCAGGAAACTGATCATCTCCATCCGTTCCCTGCTTCCATTACAGCACCGAGGAACAACATCAAAACAAACCACTTCACCTCCGCCAGACATATCGACATAGCGTATCACAAGAGCATATAATGTATATTCTACCTTCTTGATAACGCGGTGATTCGCTCGTCTGCGGCATTTGCCCAGGGGCGATCACCTATCTACATCATATTCCCCTCGGGGGCGATGAGGCTTACGCACTGTTTTGTACTCCTATGGGGGCGGGTCGGGGGGCCGAGAAGACGGGAGGGGGGTGGGGGGTGGGGGGGGGGGTGGGGGGGTAATCAAGATGGCGAAAGGTGTAAGGACGATTTCTCTGCAGTTAATTAAAGCCTGCGGTTAATTAAAGCCATGTGTTTGAAATTTAAGCAAAAACATGGAGATGTCTTTTACTTTGTAGTAACGGGACAATTCGTAAAAGTGGTTTTACTGATTTTGATGGCAATGTTACAGCGTCAAAGTAGCGCCAGAAACGCTCCCGCTATCGTGATTCGCCCCCGTGTACCGTCTTTGGGAATAGGAGCATTGATGACAAAGATACACATACAGTTTCGCAAGCGTGTACGGGAAACGTTTAGGAAAACAGATAAGAAGCTGTCGGGGGAGGGGATTGGGGGGGGGGGAGGGTGTAAGTGTAGGGGGATGGGGGGGGGGGTGTAAGAGCTTCCACTCGAAACAGACCCTATTTCTAGTGTAAAGGTTTCTGGTCGCCAGGCACACTGATGTGCAGATCAACACTGTAAATGTCAGATAAACACCCATCTCGGGTTGAGCTCAGTCGGCCTGGGTAGCAGTTCGGTCAAGGCCAGCAAACACTGAGGCAAGACTGCAGTAAGGGAAGATTCACGCGGGCTAGCTTTCTCATAAGTCACAGAAATCATCAGTCCGTGAAAATCTTATATTCCGGGCGATTATTTCGTTGACAACAAAATAGGGACCGGGTGCCACATATATATCAAGAGCATAATAATAGACTGCGTCATTTCTACTCCTCAAAAATGGACCACGTCATCAATCAGGCAAGAGAACAATATTGGACTACGTCATATCAAGAGCACAGCAATGGACTACGTCACAGGTATCAACAACACAATAACGAAACACACAATATCACAAGAGCACTGAATACGTCACGAGTCACTATCACGCGTATAACCTGAGGTGTGGTAAGTTCCTTTATACTGATTTCCTCGTGGATTTTTCTCGCTCACAGGAAATAAATTCTGTGGACATGGATTTTTTAATTCGGACATACTGACTTACTTGATCAGTCCGTCTGGCTTGGACTGACCGAAGACTGACATGACAATGGGGAATGTAACGCACACACTGAGAGAGCGACAGAGACTTAAACTCAGCGCCCAAACTGTGGAACTCTCTTCCTGAGACAGTGAAGGAGGCAGTCAGCATCACCGCATTCCGGAAACGTCCGAAGACTCATTTCTTCAGTGCATCACCCCAGTAATCATCTGCAGCTTTTTTTAACACTATCTTCATTTTAAAAACGTCTGACTGAGCACTCAGGGTGAAGCCGTGCGCCGCTATACAAAATCATCATCATCATCGTCGTCATCTATTCTGTCGCGTGGTGACAACACAAAAACAATTTAAACTTGACAAGCCAGCGAAATGCTGGCTAACAAACATTTGAGTTGACAGTCAAAACTGCAAAGCGTTCGATGTGTATCTCAAGGGCCTACCCCTCTCTCTCTCTCTGTCACACACACACACACACACACATCCACACACACACACACACACACACACACTGGCACACACACACACACACACACACACACACACACACACACACACACACACAGAGTCCATTATCTCGTCTTCGGTGCATAATAGCTTTCTGTGCTAAAGTTCTGATCAAAACCAAACGGCTAACAACCCTTTCAACCTAGCCGCAAGATTTCTCAGTAAATTGAGTCAATTTTCTCGAAACAGCTCTTCATACAGTGCGGCAAAGTCCTTACAAGCAAGGACCCTATATCCGCTAAACGTATAACATCGTTATTGTCACAATATCTTCTAACCGTGAGACAGTATGGTGCCCAGCACTTGAGACGCCTGTCATCAGTTATGGCGCGTAGTGTCGAGTGCATTTCAGTCACTCTGTAACGCGTCCCTCCTGCTAAAGGATCTCCATTTTCGAGTTCACTGCAGATTGTGCAGGCCACTCAACAACTGCTACCCGCACCTGCCCTGTCTTCGGGAAAACAACCCTCCCAAAAGAAGCAGGAAGTTTACTCAACAATTGACGTCAGGCTCGATAACCGCTAATTGGACAGTTCGCCGGGTTTCACGTGCTCAGTGCGGACCGAGAGGCGGTCATTCAAGGACAAAGGCAGTCTGGGAGTCACAGGCTTTTCCACTACGTGTGATCAGATAAACCTAACGATGTCTTCTGGCATACCTAGGCTCACAGATCGTTCAGGGCCCGCATGTAAAACGCGAGGTTAATTTAACCCACGGCTATGGGCCTAACCCAGACTAGGACAAAAGAAACCCCAAAACAAAATTAAATTTAAAAAAAAGGAAGCGAAGAAAGAAAGACAAAAATCCTTCTATAACGGCATAGACACCTTGCTGGAATCAACCCGCTTTCTGATTTAAAACCAAAAACAAAAAACAAAAAACAAAAACAGAAAATTTAACCCTAGAACTAGTTTAGTTCGAGGTTAGACTCTAACCCGGGGCTAACTCCCTAACCCCGACTTTTACATACGAGCCCAGAACTTTACTTGGGATGTCTAGCAGGGTACCAAACTGCACAAGACGATTAAAATCTCTGGTAATATCTCTGCCACAGTTGGTGGGTGGGTGTTTGGGGGTTTAACATCCTTTTCCACCACATAGGGTGATATCAAAGACGGGGCAACGATGAAAAAGCCAGCATAAATATTTGGCCCCAGCCGGGATCGAACTCACGACCCGAGCATTAGAAATCCAACACTCTACCATTCGACCACCCCGGCTCCCCTGCCACAGTTGGTAATTACTACGCGGAACTAGACGATCCGCAAATATCCGGGCGCTGCGTGTTGGACTCGCAAGCAGCCAAAAACCTCGCCTCCACAAAACATCCACTACCCACTTCCTCCCTCCACCGCACCCTCCCCCCCCTTCCCCTCCCCCTATCCCTCCCCAACCCCCCAAAATCAATCGCCCACTTATCTCCATCCCGCCTGACGAAATCGGAAAAAATTGCCAATTCTTTCATCCCACTCTAAAAATGTTACACAGATCTAATTTCAAACAAATGGGGATAGTGACTGGACCTCGTTTCTGCCGCCACCAGACGACAAAACTAGGATCACCATCACCCGCAAAATGAGTTCGCTGACCTCAAGAAAGCCGACAGCTTCCTCTTTTCATGTGATCACCTCCCTGCCTCCCTCCCCCCTTCCCCCTCCCATTTCTGGTCAATGACACGGAGACAATTTAGCGGACACTATGTCAGAAAATCAATATTGTATCGTCGTCTGCCTTCTGGCTTGTTGTGCATGTGGTGCCTGCTGGTATAATTTACACGTTGTTTGCAAAACTTAGAAAATGCCAACTCAGCGTATACAATATATCAAACGCACAAACTAGGCCAAGACATTAAGGCTGTTTCAGCATTTTGGACTTTGTGTTTAAAATTTTAAAATGCCAAGAATGGCACATCAGGAGGACCGATTAAAAGGACAGACTCTGTTCATTTATATATTTAGATAGATCCCTTTTCTCTGGCTAGGCTCCCTAGGGCAACCTGCCTGTGTCTGACAGAGGCATTATACAGTGATTACGTCATTACGAATCAGCACAGCAGGGTCATTGGTAAGAAAGCGTAAGCGCGGCCTAGCGTTGCTAATTGTCTAATCAACAAGTATTCGCAGCTTAGACGTGTTCCCCGCCTAAAACCTGACCTGACCTGACCTGACCTTGCTTTCGCCTTAAACGCGGGGACAGCGCCGACAGGAGAGAATGTTTATCTGTTTTGTTTACCTGAGACCGACGGGCTGAACTGAGGTGTGTGTGTGTGTGTGTGTGTGTGTGTGTGTGTGTGTGTGTGTGTGTGTGTGTGTGTGTGTGTTCGTGGGTGCATGCATGCATGCATACCGTCGTGTGTGTGTGTGTGTGTGTGTGTGTGTGTGTGTGTGTGTGTGTGTGTGTGTGTGTGTGTGTGTGTGTGTGTGTGTGAGAGAGAGAGAGAGAGATGATGATGATGATGAAACGTTTTTTATTCAGGATAGAGCATTTAGGCATTGCTGCCTATCTTACATGCTGTCCTGCTATTCTACATTAAAGGGAGTTGAGAAAAAAATCAAAAGAAACAAACAAACAAACAATAAAAATGTTTAAAAAGAAAAGAAAAGTATAAACTATCTAGGGGAAATACAGGAGACAAAAATACACACGATAAACAAATCAAAACATACGTGGCATGTGCTGATGATACTGGCTGTATGCCAAGTAAGAAATTTACAGTCGTCTCTAATATAGAGAGAGAGAGAGAGAGTGTGTGTGTGTGTGCGTGTGTGTGTGCGTGTGTGCGCGCGCGTGGCGGCTCCCCAGTGTGCATTTGTTTTATGTACACTTGTATGCCTGCTCCGTAGAATCTGTTTAAGAATCGTTAGATTAAGTGCAGCAAGAGTAACTTAAATATAGCGAAAGGTGAGGAACAAATCAATAGTGTCTAAGCCTTGTTAAGCCTCTCGGTTCTTCATGCAGCAAGGACGCAGTTACTCACTGGTGCACAGATAAAAACAGAACAGAACAGCCTACCTTCTCCGCCCCCCTTGTCTGCTTATGACAACCTTTTTCATCTGTCACGTGTGCACACAAACAGGCCGACCTAGCACGCAGGACAGCACCACCTGATGTCACGACTAAAAATGTCTGACCTCGCCCGCATCTACCAGAAGCACGTGTCAGGGTGTTTTTCGACCCGATGACCTAATTCTCCGAGCCTGTTTACGTCGTCCGAAGGCCCCAGGAAACAGAGATCCGTGTCTGTTTTCCAATCGCTCCGGGCCAGAAGCGAGCGTATCTTTTACAATCTGTCGCGGCCTGCACCCGGCGTCGGGCAAACACACGCTGAGCAGGTAATCGGCACAGCACACGGGTTGTGGAAAACAAAACCCATACGATCAGTAACAGTATGTACGCGTTAAATGGAAGGGGGGCACTGAGTGTCACTTAAAAAGCTGTCATTGGGCTGTTTGCCGAAAGAGGAGAGACTCCATTTGGGCATGGACTCGGAAACCGTCTCGTCTGCGTCTCACAGTAAGGAATAACAGTGTAAATTTAATTTCACAGGGCTTATCACCTTTCACCTTTTTGGAGGATTTCCACCTTTGGCTAAACTTTTTCTTTCCCAAAAGGCGTGTTTCCTCGTCTGGAGCACTTGAAATCAGTTATGCCAAAGCGCACCAAACTGCACACGTTCAGTCTGATTTTAAAACTTTGCCTCCCAGAAAAGTATTTCTCCTATGAAGCACTTGAAATCATGCCGAAATGCACCAATTAGCACCAATTTTAGTCTAATTTTAAAACTTCGCCTCCCAGAAAAGTATTTCTCCTATGAAGCACTTAAAATCATGCCAAAATGCACTGACTAAATTCCACAGATTTTTGTCTGATTTTAAAACTTCGCCTCCCAGAAAAGTATTTCTCCTATCAGTGAAGCACTTCAATAAAATCACTGATACCGCAATGCACCAATTTGCACCAATTTTAGCCTGATTTTAAAACTTCGCCTCCCAGAAAAACGTTTCTCCTCTGAAGCACTTAAAATCATACCGAAATGCACCAAAAACTGCACAGATTTTAGTCTAGTTTTTAAAAACAAATTCTGAGGGAGCCTGCACTTGGAAACCCCCTAGCATAACAAGCAGACACGCTCTCGTGGCTTTGAAACTTAGTCAGTAGAATTCTACACACTCTTCCTTCTTTTGGACCACGGACCATCTCAAGACTCTACTATTAGAAACATGCGACTGACTTTCTTTGAACACAGCCGTGAATATTTCTACGAACAGACCAGTCCAGCAGCCCCATCCCTTCAAAAGCTAGCCTTAGGGCTATAATTATTATTAGCGCAACGCGAGTGCTCGCTGTGGTCTCCATGTTGCGTTATATGTTGATACAAGTGACTGTTCTTGGTGCATGGGTCAAACGCATTCGATAAAAAGTTATCGTTGTTTTTTTTTTTACTTGATGTGCTTTCTTACAATGCTGTTTACAGTTTGACGGCGATCCTTCAATGAATAATAAAAAATAAAATGATTAAACCAAAAAGTTGTCCAAAACGCTGTTTATGAAGCACTTTGAGGCTTGTGAAATTAATAGTTACACAGACTTGTTGTTCTTTGAATGAAGTGGACGAGGACGAATGAACAAAATATATTTTAAAAAAAACCTGTGTTCCTGGGGTGGCATTGTCAGTGCAGAAATGCTACATGCACCGAGCATAGGTAACGTAATCTGTGAGAATATGTCAGCGAGACACAAAAACCGCTTAAGTGTGCGTGCCATGAAAACTGTATAGGGGCTCAGTTTTCCGCATATACCCACGCCGGCACTCACTGCCACACTTATACAGTGTAACAACATCTACAGGCATCTAGAAAAAAAGAGTTTAAGCGCCTATCAAATCCATGCCATTTATTTCCAGATGACGGCATCACTTTGTAGACGACCCCTCACCCTTTGCCCCCCCCCCCCAAAAAAAAAAAAAAAATCAATACATTTAAAATAAATACATTTAAAATAAATAAAGAAAGAAAGACAGAAATAGAAATTGAAAAAATACAAAAACAAAACAAAACAAAACGAAAATCCAACAACCCCCCCCCCCCAAAAAAAAAACACAAAAAAACAAACAAAAACAACAACAACCAACAACACAACAACAACAACAAAACCCCAACACCAACAACACCACCAACCAACAGAAAAAACCCAACAAACAAACAAACAAACAAACAAACAAATAAGCAAACAACAATAGCAACAACAAAACTACAACAAAACCCCCACAACCAAAAACAAAACCAACAAAAAAACAAAACAACAACAAACAAACAAACCAAACAAAACCCTAAAACAAACAAAAACTCAACCAACCAACCAACCAACCAAACAAAAACGAACAATTAAACCACAAAAAAACCAAACACAAACAAAAAGACCACCCCGCCCCCCAACCCAAACAGGACCCACATCATACCTAAAGGGCAACAGGCAGCATAAACATACTTCCTATGCACACTTTGGCTAATCAGTCATCTTTACGGGACAGTCAACTATAACAAAGTATAAATACAAGACTGCTGCATATTTGTCAGTACAGGTACGAAACTGAACTGATCGTTTCACGTAATACTGAAAATCTGACATGCAGCCCAGACGCCTGAAGCCACGCCCACTCACTAAAACGAATCCTCTATGGCAACCGCACGCAGTGCACGCTCTTTTTCTTTTTTTTAACCTTCTGAACTCTTTGAATTTAGCTTGTCGGAGTATTCGCGCACTTTGACTGGCTAGCGGCATGACCTGACATTCAGGAACTGGTTCATGTCAAATTGTCTAGTCTTTTGAACATAAAGAACTGTCGGATAAGAGAAGTCAAATATTCAAGCTTTTCGGCGAATCAGAGTCCAACAAAAACATTCATTCAAGGTCATCCAGTGTATTGATTCAATTTGCAGAGACGCTGTTCAACGCGAATGCGCCGATAACAGTTTGTTATCTATCGCCCCATTCCCGTATCACCAAAACGTCAACACCATTTGCCCTTGAGTGGCTGCCAAAACAGTCTCTCTTTCTCTCCCATCTTTCTCTCTCACTCTAAAACACACACACACACACACACACACACACACACACCTATTTCCTTTGAGTGCCTACCAGTTCACGCCCAACGCCCTTCCCCTCCTCCACCCCCCCCCCCCCGCTCCCCCCCCCCCCCCCGTCCTCGCCATACACATGCACACCCCCACAAACAGAATGGAGGGGATGAATATGTACTGTACTTGTAACTTTCATGCAGGATCGCTGAGCAGGTATACACTTTACAAGCATTCTTTCCACACGTCGATCTATGGAAGTACACGTAGTCACTGCACTGAGACGTGAATATTGATGTACTTACCTGCAACAGAAGAAAAAGACAAAACATTAGTGACAAGATAAAATGTCAGACAGGCAAAATATGTTTTCAACCCCCCCTCTGGCGCACGCCGCACGCGCGCGCGAACACACACACACACACACACACACACACACACACACACACACACACACTCTCTCTCTCTCTCTCTCTACTTTCTACTTTTTTAGCTTTAGCAACGGCAAGTTTCTACACTGACGAACCTTCTCTGTCAAAACTTTTACCGTTGATAAATAAAGTTCCATCATCATCATCTCTCTCAAAAATAACACACACACACACACACACACACACACACACACACACCTCTAACATCACGCCATGTGCGTTACAGCATTTTTGCAGGTAATCAGTGCATCCTTTGCCGCACACCTGGCTAACCCGCACAAGCAGACAGCCAGCAAGCATTTCTAGTCAACATGACCGAGTGACCCTCAACCTTAGGCCGAGGGGTAAAGTGGAGGGAGGGTGAGGACTGAGGAGGGGTGCTCGGGGAGGGCATGCCGGTAACCTTCACACTGTATACCTTGCCCTGTGCTCCGCATGTAAACAACTTAACTACCGCACTCGGTACAGCTCAGCACCGTAAAAATTCAACAAAATTATCTCCTGCGCCTCTTCGTATGGGGCCGGTGTGGCCAGGGTGTAGAGTGCCAGTCCTCGGGTCGTGAGTTCGAATCCCGGCTGGAGCCAAAGCCGGATTTGTGCTAGCCATTTTCCTCATTGTCCTGTCAGTCTCTGATATCACCCGAATGTCAGTGGTGGGGAAAAGACGTTAAACGGGTAAATTCCATCTTGGCTACAGCAACAGTTCTGCTCGTAAGTGTCCGTGTACGCTCGAAATACTCTGTCTTGATGATTAGTACAGCTCTTAATGCGATACACTGTGGTTTACACTTTGCGTGAGTGGTCGAACATCCAAATTCTACGACTGTTGTAACACTGCTGAAGTGCTCAGTGTGGTCGCCGCGTCAGTCATCGAGTACGCTTCTGTTGGCTCAGTGCCAGCATTCCAGACGCTCTCACTGTCCAGGTGTCTAAGTGGTGTGATGATAGATACACCTGTACCACGAAAACAGCTCAGACCGATCAGTGAGCATAATGATAACATTAGCCCTGTTAAACCGGCCTCAACCACTCATCCACTCTCCTGTCACTCCGTCCTGACTGCACTGTTGTCTAAAGCCCCTTTTCCATGACCGACGTACGTCGACACACATCGGCCGATTGTCGGGCAACTAAAATCTGCCACGGAAACGCGCGCTCGCTGACTCGCTCCCACAAGTATGGCCGGTCGTGAATCAAATCGAATATTTCGATGACTTTAGCCGCCGAAAGTTGAGGCTGAACACTGCTAGCCGCCATCTTCAAGCATTCCGCTAGCGGCCAATCAGATCGCTTGGATTTCCGCCGACAAGGTCACCGACTCGCCCAGAGTAGAGCGCCGCTCTACTCTCACCGACGCGTCGGCCGATGTCTGCCAACTCCTTTTCCATGGACGATTTTCAGCTGGGACGCGAAGTTGGCCGATTGTCGGGCGACGTACGTCGATCATGGAAAAGGGGCTTAACAAACACATCTGCTCGTTAACAAAAGCATGGTAACGTGACCGCTGCAGCGACAAATGAGTGAATAATTAATACGACCGGTATTTTAGCGATCTGGGTTTCACTTCACAACACTAATCCCTCATCCCACGGGGTGCAGTCAAAATGGCGCGATACTTTCAGGTGCTGCTCCGCTTCAAAAGCCGACATGCAGTCAGTTAACCGGAAACACTCGGTGCCACTCAAATCTCAAAATGGAAACACTCGATGACACTTTGTGGAAACACTCTGTCCTTTGCCGTGCTACTTTTGAAGCGTAGTAGCACCGGAAACACTCTCGTCAATATTGACTACACCCCGTGTATTCAGCATCAAGCTGTGTAGGGTCCTGTTGTTGGTTCACCGAGGTGCGGGAAAGTTCAAGTGTAGTGCGAGAGCGTCTCTGCTGTTGCGTCATCGTGCACTTCGGCCGACTGACTTGTCAGCGGTGTTACTGAGCATATGATGAAAACATCGTGAACTGTCTCTCGTGTGTGTGTGTGTGTGTGTGTGTGTGTGTGTGTGTGTGTGTGTGTGTGTGTGTGTGTGTGTGTGTGTGTTGACTGCCAAGGATTGTGTCCTGCGACAAAAGCAAGAGGGGCCCAAAGATATTCGGGCCCCCCTTCCAAAAATCGAACGGGGGCCTGGGCCCCCAGGGCCCCCGTGGTTCCTACGCCCCTGTACAGTGTGTGTGTGTGTGTGTGTGTGTGTGTGTGTGTGAGAGAGAGAGAGAGAGAGAGAGAGAGAGAGAGAGAGAGAGGGAGGGTGGGTGCTTGGGAGTTTAACGTCCTTTTCCACCACATACGGGTGATACCAAAGACGGGGCAACGATGAAAAAGCCAGCACAAATATTTGGCCCCAGCCGGGATACGAACTCACCTATCCGAGCATTAGGGGGGGGGGGGGGGAAGGGAGAGAGAGAGAGAGAGAGAGTGTGTGTGTGTATGTGTGTGTGTGTGTGTGTGTGTGTGTGTGTGTGTGTGTGTGTGTGTGTGTGTGTGTGTGTGTGTGTCAGTCGCGTTTGGAGTTCACAACATGCACAAGGATCTGCTTGGTTAACTGGAGTTTCACGTCCACGCCACAATCGTGATCGGAACCCGGACCCTCATGGGCAGGTTATGAATAGGAACTGGGGGCGACGACAGCTACCCTAACTGAACGGTCCACCTAAACCCTATTCAATCTAGCCAGGCTGAAAGGTCGGCCATATTTTCATTCATTTGTTGACCACGATGGACAGGTCACACTAACGGGCCCGGTTCACACTTTAATCGGGGCAGGTTAGGAGTAAGCACAGTTAAAAAAAAAAAAGTGGGGTGATCTCAGTTGATTAAAACTGAACCACGGACAGTCCGAGATGTCTTGGTGTTTCGGTAGGGGGGGGGGATGTGAACACACTTATACAGACACAACCTGTGGTTTCGACGTGAACATTCTATCAAATACGGAATGAAATACGTCAACTGTCCCCCCCCCCCCCCCCCCCCCAGCGACAGCCTCTGAACAGAATGTACGGGTTGCATAACCCTTAGCGACTATCAGGTTAAACATGGATGCGCTGTGATGTTCCTTGCCCATTAACGACTGATCTCTCAATACCATCCCGAGCAACTATCAGGTTAAACATGGATGCACATGCGCCCATGCCCATAAACGAGTTATCTCCTCTCAATACTGCTCCGAGCAAACTATCAGGTTAAAAGTCTCATTATGTTTTGTTAGGCATACACCAACACCGTGTCTGTGGAAACGTTTCATCAAAATTAATGCGCTTATTCTGTATATCAGAATCAGTCACTTGAGACACAATATAGCGCCTGAAACCTGGCCATTGTGGAGACTCGGGTTGGCGTATAATCTGTTCTACATACGTCAGTACGTTGCGTACAGACGCCGTTATTTGGTTGCGGACTGAAAACAGGCCGCTAGACGGCGTTGATTTGTGGCTTTTTTTCTCACAAGATTTGCCGAGTCCCAGTCTGTTCAGGAACGGGGTGGGGGTGGGGGTTTGGGGGTTTAACGTCCTTTTCCACCACATACGGGTGATATCAAAGACGGGGCAACGATGAAAAAGCCAGCACGATTACTTGACCCCAGCCGGGATACGAACTCACGACCCGAGCATTAGAAGTCCAACGCTCTACCATTCGGCCACCCCGGCTCCCCCTGTTCAGGAACGGAAGGTAGGCTCAAAGAAAGTGGTATTTCTCTAATATTACACGCCACAAAGTCACGAAAACGGTTGTGATGGTCAAATGATGCACCCTTCTACCTGGCAAATAATCGTAGAGATTCTTAAGCGACAGTTTTTTTTTTAAATCTCAGCAACGTTACGACGAGTGTTCAATCTCAGCAACGTTACGACGAGTGTTTAATCTCAGCGGCGTTTACGAACACAGCGGCTTTAAAGCATGGAGGTAAAATATGTGCATTCGCTCATAAACAATTTATCTCTCCCCGGCCTCTCTTTTGTAAACAGCCGCGAGCCTTGAGGGCGCAATGTGTTATCATGTCGATCCAGCTGCACCACGTTTTTCCCCCTTGTCATCAAAATGCAATCACTGGTCAGGATGATCGCTCAGTGATCAAAGCATTGCCCAGCGACACCAGACAATGCGTCCATCTTCACATTACCCCAGTAAACACCCTCCTACATAAAGAAGAAGCAGCTACAATCTGCCATCTCTGCCCGTTCTCTGTGATTTGGACCCCCTGTTTCGTCCTTTGGGGGAGACTGAGGCGATTTGTGCCGGCTTGATGCGAAGCCCCCTGCCTCCGCACCCCTCTTTCCCCTCTCTAGTCTAGAGCGAACCTCTTCTATTTTCTCGAGGAATCGAAGGGAGCCCAGAGTACACCGCCTCTCTAACGAACGTATTCACGTCAGCTAACACACACACACACACACACACACACACACACACACACACACACACACACACATTCCGTCCCTCTCAGTCTCTCTCTCTCTCTCTCTCTCTCTCCGTCTTTCTTTCAGTTCTCTCTCTCCCTCCACACAGACACGCAGACCGACGGCACACGCACGCGCGCGCGCACACAGACACATAGCCATTTGTACAGAGAGAGAGAGAGAGAGAGAGAGCGCGCTTTGATTTAGCTTGTCTCAGTTTACAAGGTGGAGGTTGCACGCACAAAGGCCCAGGTCACTTTCAAAACTGACCTTGAAACTACTTAGTACACTATGATACTGCAGTCTAGCCATGACAAGTAACAGCATGAAAACAGAGAGGTGGGGGAGGGGGGGGGGGGTGAGGGGAGGGAGGGCGATTTCTATCGCTTCCAGTGAACATCTAACACTGACGGGTAACTAATCCTGACAGAAAGCAGCTGTCCTCCAAGACCCAGCCGACAACAAGAAGTTCAATTCCAAGACTGAACAGCAGATGGGCCAGACAGATTGCAATCTTCTCCGCACATTCGAGAAATGGTGTTTACGAGCGGTCTGGGACAAAGACGCACGGTCGTCCAGCTTACTGGCTTTCCTGTTTTGTTCTGACTGAGAACGTCCCGAGGGGGACGGATGTAAAACTAGGCAGACACTGAGTCACGAGCGAAACTACGTAAACTGATATCAAAACGATCGAAAACGACTGCCACTTCACTTAAGAATTTCATTTCTGATTTCCGATGTCTGTCGTGACCTTAAGTGTCTGTGTGTGTACAGATGTGCCAGTGTGTGACACCAAGATTACTGTGAAAACTGAAACCGAAAAACGGACTTCTCCTTGTTGTACTCATCACCCATATTTGGAGGAAAAGGACGTTAAACTCCCAAATATCCACCCGTACCCACCCTCCTTTTTGTAGTCAGAGATTGAAACCGCCGCTGTGGGCCTTGCGGCTGACCTTTTCGCAGAACAGTCACACACACACACACACACACACACACACACACACACACACACACACACACACACACACACACACCATGACCACAGCCTTTTCGCACTAGAGATTGAAACCACTGTGTTCCTTGTTGCTGAACTCATCGAAAAATCTCTCCCAGACACTGAGACAGCTTACATCCCTCTCAACACGCACACACACACACACACACACACACACACACACACACACACACACACACACACACACACATCCCTTTTTGCCTAAAGATTAAAACCGCTGTGTTCCTCGTTGCCGAACCTCATCACAGGATCTCCGCCAGACACTGCGACAGTTTACATCCCTCTCAATCCAGTCTGACTGGCCAGCTGATCAGGGATTCCGCCTTTGGCCATTTTTTCGTCATCCACTACTTGTCTACTTGTAGAAGAATCCGTAGTATACCCCCCCCCCCCCCCCCCGAGCCAATACCAATTCAATAACCGTCGAGAAAACACCACGCGAATGAAAGCGGTACAAATTATGTACCCGCGTCAATATTGATTGAATAACCAACCAGGGAGACCGCAAAAAATACCAGTAAGAGTGTTACAAATTACAGAGACAAACGATTTGTCATGTTGCGTTTTTAGAAGAAGTCAAATTATGCATTCGAGTCAAATACTGATTCAATAACCTACCAAACAGAAACCGCACAGAAAAAAAAAATAATTGGAGCAAATTATACAGATGCAAACAATTTGCCATTTTGCGTTACTGGAAGAATCCAAATTATGCATTCGAGTCAGTCACCCTACCATACCGAAACCGCCGAGAAAAACGCCGCTTGAAAAATTGTACAAATTACAGAGGCGCACACGATTTCAGTCTGTAATTTTCCAACACAATGGAAAATATGAGGTTCGGTAAAGCAACGCAAACACAACATTAACCTGAATTTCGCAGTCTGTCGTGAGACTGATGGCTTCTGTTTGGAAATTCGACAGATTTAAAGAATTTGCCGAGCCCTGGGGTACATAATCGACTGAAACCAGTTCAGGGCATTTCTCACGCGGAGGTAAGATTAAGTCTTCATCCAGAAATTTCGTACGCAGATTTGGGTGGTAGACATGTTGATTTGCATGGGCCTCAGGCAACGGACTGAATAGCAATGAAATAGCGATGAGGTTAGTGAGATCTCTCTCTCCCCCCCTCACACACACACACACACACACACACACACACACACACACACACACACACACACACAATCCCAGACATGACAAATAACGGTAGAAGCCGTAACAGTCCCCGTACACTCTTTCTCCGCTCTTGGAAAATGCAGGAGAAATCCTCCTTCTCTTTCTGAGAACTTACCGAAGAAGAAGAACCCTTCTCCAGACTTCTCGTCTCTTGGAACAGGAAGAACCCAACCAAACTACAGAAAACACACACACATTATAGTCGTGCTTCGTTCATTGTGTGTGGAGTAAAATTAAATGCCAGCATGAAATCGATATTAAGTTCTCGTCGGAAACTTTTACGTATGCGCGTGCCTTACTTTAGATGGAGACTTTGAAACCAAATTGCCAGCAGAATGTCCCTATACTAAAGCCGACATCAATGCAAGTCCAAGGGTGAACTGATCCCCCCCCCCCCTCTCTCTCTCTCTCTCTCTCACACACACACACACACACACACACACACACACACACACACACACACACACACACACAAACACGCACGCACGCACGCACGCGCGCGCACACACACACACACACACACACACACACACACACACACACACACACACACACACACCATGTCAGACTCGGACAACGCCTCTCCATACTACGCTATCTCCACTCTGAGACAATGCACGAGAAATCCTTCATTGCATTCTGAGAACTGCAAGCTGAAGAAGAAAGACCTTTTCCCAGCCTTCTTGTCTCCTGGACTAAGAGGAGCCCAAGCACCCAGCGAGAGGAAAGGCCATTATCACGCAGATACCACAAGAGCACCGACACGGTGGCCTGAAGTGGCCTCAAGAGAGTGGATGCCACTTCAGATACGGCCAGTCAGATGGACCTTCCGATTGTCCTGTCCGAGACGTGAAGGTCTGCGACAACTGTGTGGTGCCATTTTCAGAATTGGCTCCGTGTCCACTGCCGTATCTGGCAGTAACAGTAGAGGGGAAATTCGATCGCTTAAAGTTTCAGTAATAATAATAATAACGAGTATTGTATAGGCGCTGTACCAAATTTCATGAATCGGCTCAAAGCGCCGCGAACTGAACCCAACATGCATGCTCATGTGAATCACACGCATTCTCTCACACACTGGACATAAACACATTACCATCACGTGTTGCGAAGGGTCAGCTCAGCTATTTAAATTTCGGAATTTAGAATTGCATTTTTTTTTTTTAATTTGGTGGGCTGAACATTTCCAAAGCAGAGGGAGAGGAAGCCGGAGTACCCGGAGAGAACCCCCGACGATCGGCCCGAATGAACGGTGCCACATACGAGAAGGAAAAATTCTTTGCCCCGAGTGGGACTCGAACCCCTGACCTCTCGCATTGGTGACAAGTCTCTGGACCACCGACTGCCCCGGTCGTAAGACAGGAATACAACAGTGTGTGGAAAACGTTTCTTCGAATGCACTGACTCTGTGCATCGGAATAAAGCACATGTGTCACAATACCCCTGAGCACCTGAGACCAGTGTGGTGACTCTGGCCAGCGTATTAGTTGTTGTAGAAGCATAATTTTATCGCGTTCTTTATAGCAGACAACGTTGGTTGGCTGCGGACTGAGGACCAGCTAGACGGCGCTGATTGGTAGCTATTTTTAGAAGCTTTGTCTAGTGCCAGTCTGTTCAGGAATAGACAGTAGGCTCAAAGAAAATCGCATTCCACTAGTACTAGAAGCCACAAAGCCACAAAACGGTCGCAACGGCCAAATGAAACAAGCTTCTATCTGGTAAACAACCTTCGAGCTTCGAAAGCGGCGGTTTTCCATCTCAGTGGCCAAACGAACATAGAAGGTTTAAAGATTAATGACTTCTCGTCTGCGTGTTTGACCAGTGAAAGAAATACATATCCTATGAACGACAAAAATAACAGGGAGATAATACTGAGAGATGAGTTCCCCTCCCCCACCCCCACCCCAACCTTCCCTTGGCTTCAACCCCCGGGGGGGGGGGGGAGGGGGGGAGGGGGTCCGAGGTGGGTCTTCAATGCTCGGGTCGTGAGTTCAAATCCTTGTTGGGAGCAACAACAAACAGTTGCCGGTGCTGGCAACCAAATCTCTGATCCGTCACACGTGTGCCGTTTCCTTGCTTCGAGCAAGTAATTCCATTTCGGGATTTCCATGACTTAAAAGAATGATGTAAAAATTAATGTAAGTGCCTCCAAGCCATGCAGGCCACAGTAGCAAGTGCATGCTTCTTTGGAAATCCTGAGGCGGTCTTGTTTGTTCCGTTAGCTCATGAATGCGGGGATGTGCGAGTCACTATCAACCCCACGCCACTTCTAAGGCCTCCGCGAAGTCTGAGTTCACTGCGGACTGCAAACCGCTATAAAATCATAGCGCACCGTGCAACAAACAGCCCCCGCCTCCTGTGTTGGTCCTGAGCAGGCGGTTAGCTAAGTTATGGGCCTAAAAAATGCACGGCTACCGCTCGCTCAGGACCAGCGCAAGAGGCGGGGGCCGTTTATGCACGATGCGCGAGTAAATGTCCGCAAATGCACGCGCGAGACGTGTGAAAATTGCGCCAAGTCTAAGAACAGATGGAAAAGAACCAGAGTTCTCCATGAGCACGGCCCGGAGAGATTGGGATATTAATGGCTTATCAAAAATACGCCAAGAAAAAATATGATCGATGCGGTCTCCCTGGATTGCTGGGGATTTTCGCCAAGAAGGAACCAGAATTGAATTCCTTTCTTTCCTCTCTTCACTTTGTTATCGGCGGGCCCCAGTCCCGTCCACACGGGAAAAAAAGGTCCTTGCTGCACGTGCAGTGTCTCAAATTGGATGAAGGAGAGTGATGCAGGAGAGAGCGGGCTGCACTTTGAGTTTAATTTTTTCTTTGCCCGGCTAGCGCAGTTTTTTTCCCCATTCTCACCACAGAAGAGAGAGAGAGAGAGAGAGAGAGAGAGAGAGAGAGAGAGAGAGAGAGAGGAAAAGAAACGAAACGAAACTTTTTTCCAAGGATAACAAGATATAGTTACAGACCTGTCTTCTGCCTTGTCCTTGCTAAACTAGGAAAACTACACTGAAAAGAAATGACACGCACAAATACGCAGAGAGAGAGAGAGAGAGAGAGAGAGAGAGAGCTTTTCAATACTATTTGTCGGTTAGCGCAGTTTCTTGTAAACATATAAAAGTTTTCATTCCGGAAATGGATAACCGATCTGACATCTCTAAAGTCATGGAAAATCCCGAATAGAATGGAATCGTTCGATCGAAGCAACGAAACGACAAAAAGCGCCAAGGGTGAACGTTTCGCTTCCAAGCAGAAAGCGTAATTGATGCTAGGGAGTTCATCTCGCATCCTACACCAGAACTCATGTCTCACGGACAGACACCTCCAAATTCCAGCAACACGAAGACATCATCCTTTTTTTTGGCAGCGTCACTCCGAGCCGACATCCTCGCTGTAAAACCGTGGCAAGTGATCAGATTAACCGCATAAACGGAAGACATATGAACTGCATCACGGTCTAGAGAATTAAGTTAGGCGCACACGCCGACCTCTCTCCAAGGAGTCGATTTAATCTTCCTCTCCTGGTGTAGCGGGTTTTAGCAGCGTCTTTCCCTTGGCCATAAAAAAGCCAGTGTACTGAGATGGATCCAGATATGAGATGACGGTGGGCCTACTGACAAAAGGGTCAAGCTAGCGTTTGGAAAATTTTCGCCGGCAGCTATAGGCAGTTGGTAAGACGAGAAGCACAATACGCGCTTGTTTACGATCCAGGGCCCGTATGTAGAATTTGAGGTTAATTTAACCCACCGGTACGGGCCTAACCCAGACTAGGGCAAAAGAAACCCCAAAACAAAATTAAATAAAAAGGAAGCGAAGAAAGAAAGACAAACATCATTCTATAACGGCTTAGGCACCAAGGTGGAATGGACCGGCTTCCTGATTTAAAACAAAAACAACAACAACAAAACCCAGAAAATTTAACCCTAGAGCTAGTTTAGTTCGAGGTTAGACTCTAACCCGGGGCTAAACTCCTTAACCCTGACTTTTACATGCGGGCCCTCGGGGGAATTACTTTACAAGGACATTCGTTTTTTTGGAGAAACACACATATGGCTGAACTGGTAAGTCTGTCAAGGTCATTCATTGTGAACGTACTTCGTCTACAACACAAGCATAATCTTCTCTTTGAAGTAAGGTTCTGGCAAGGACGGGGCCTCTTCAGGAACCTGTGCAAAGTTTCAGTCGACCAATACTACAGCCAGCCCGCGACCAAGGACACTACACAAGCTCCCTAATAACTGATCTGCTAACACCATCACCATCCTATAATAGATATACGTAGCATATCATTTAGCAGACCGTTAGAATCCCTAGTATTACATTTAGCAGACCGATAGAATGCCTGGTATTTCATTTTACTGACCGTTAGAATTTCTGGTATTTCATTTAGCAGACCGTTAGAATGTGCAGTATTTCATTTAGCAGACCGTTAGAATGTCTAGCATTTCATTTAGCAGACCGTTAGAATGCCTGGTATTTCATTTAGTAGACCGTTAGGGGATGCCTGACATTTCATTTAGTAGACCGTTGGAATCCTTAGGTTTTTTTATATTTACATGTAGTAAACCGATCGAATGCTTAGTATTTCATTCAGTAAACCGGTTGAACGCTTGCTTAGTATTTCATTCAGTAGTAAACCTTTTGCATTCTTAGTATTTCATTCAGTAAACCGCTCCAATGCTCAGTATTTCATTTAGTTAACCGTTTGGGGGAAAATGCCTACATTCAAAATGAAAACCTACTCTGAGGCCTCGGTAGCCACTAGGCAGGGGGAAAACTTTCCAACCTGTAATGCAATATTTGAGGGAGAAACGCGATATTTAGGTTAATAACGTGTTTAAGCGAACAAACAGACCAGAAAATTTACTTCGCTGGTAGATCCATGAACTATCTGGTTGCACCTGAAGTTTTGGGTTCTCGTAACATAACGCGTGTCCTCAGGATCACGTTACTCTGTCCGTCGTTATCACCACTTACTCAACGTTACACTCACTCACTGTTACAGGGACCACACCCGAACGAAAACCCGCATCTCTACCGGCGCCTGGGAATCAGGGCATCAGCTCCTTTCAAATCCATGGAGTCTAGTCCTCTTTTCAGACTAGCAAATGATCCAAAATATGAAGGACATACACATGTACCATCAAAGAACCCCCAACAGCAACAAAAACAGAACAAAGAATCGTCAAGGATGTAATGTGTAACAGCGCGCGTGCGCGCGCACACACACACACACACACACACACACACACACACACACACACACACACACACACACACACACACACATTGAAACAAAAGACCCCGGCCCACCATCACCATCAGATGGTTTAAGTGAAATAGTTGGTCCCTCAGTTGTTTTCGGGTTTAACGTCCTTTTCCCACCACATAAGGATAAAATATCAAAATACAGGGCAACGAGATCAATCGTCAACAGAACATTTTTGGCTCCCAAGCCGGAATTTGATCTCAGCACCCTAGCACTGAAACTCCAACTCTCCAACATCACCTCAAATGAAGAACGAAAGCGACGTCCCCTTACTGAATGTCCACACAAAAGAAGACCAACAAGATCATTACCAGAGCTGGAAAACGAAAGAGCGGAACTTAATTTTCCTTCTGAGATGTCGACGCTAAAATCCTTTTCAGAACTTCCAGCGATTCATTACTGCTTTCACAGGAAGAGCAAAAAAACCGTTAGCAGATCCAGAAATGCGTTTTAACGTTGACGGCCGAGGTTGAAAATGCCTTTTTGCTGTTGTTGTTGTTCGTCCTCTGTGCTAAGAAACGAGAAATGTAATCTAATTTTTCTTCGTGCAAAGTGCAGGACCAAAGCTTAGAGAGAAAATCAATAGGAACTCAATTCAAGCGCAGAATGCATAACAAGACCCCCTACCCCCCCCCCCCCCCCCCACACACACACACACTCTCCACCCCCCCCCTCCCTCTCCCTGCAATCTACAGTTCGGCGTGAAAAATCACGTGCTCTCTAACGCACAGCAAGGCCGGGTTAGTGACAAAAGCACGCAGGTTACATTAAGCACGAGGTAGATTTTTTTATCATAATAATAATGACTCATAGCAGGACAAGCTCCTCTATGCGATCACCCTAGGGCTAACCCTAACAGTTTACTTGTTTACCAAAACAAATAGCGCAAAATTCTCACAAAAAGACTCAATGCGCGTACTCCCGCACTCATACCAACAAATATGCAAACACACACACACACACACACACACACACACACACACACACACACACACACACAGAGCAGCTGAATCAGGAGGAGGTAAGCGGACCTAGTCGAAAGCCAGCCGGAACAGATGCGTTTTCAAGTCAGACTTGAAACGATCTATATGTCCGACCGGTCTCTCAGGCCGGCAGGTAGTGTGTTCCAGAGTAGTGCTGCGTACCGCCAGAGAAAACCGTACCGGTATTACCGCGATATTTTTCGCCCGTACCGATATTTTTCAACGGTATACCGCCGTTTCCAAAGTAACAACAGCTGACGACTGTCAGATCATCTGTATTAGTTGAAATCATAAGAATGCTAAGTGAGACGGACACAGAAAAAGAAAATGCAAGATACAAAGTGTTGAACACACAAAACAGATCGTGGTTTAAAACAATATTTATTTAAACATTGTACATACACCCGGTACATACACATTGGAATATGAATCCGGTTAAAAATATCAAAGATGAATGAAAAAAAGAAGAAGACAAAAAGGACTAAAATATACTGATTAAGAAAGAAACAAAAACATGACTCATTCAAATGGAATGGCGAAGAAAAAAAAAAGAGGTAAAATAATCAACGAATAAACGGCGATTTGAAGATTCTAAAGGAATGACGACGACGATTAATCGCGCGAGGGACATTGGTATCGTTCGTCCAGTGCTGCCAGGAGGGAGCGAAACTGCTTGTTCTCAACCAAAGTGTACGGCCGCAAATCCTTCACTATAAAGATAGCCAACTTTTGCGTTATGTCCTTCGCCCGAGGAGAGTTGGCTGGATATTTCGTTTTTTCGCGGCTTGTGCTTGGAAGTCTGCTGGCGCTGTTTGACCATAGGGGCTTCAGTCTGTGAGCTGTCCGAATGTGTGGCACTACTGGCAGACAGCAACTGGTGGTGATGCCTCCTAATATGAGCATTCATGTAAGTTGCTTGTCCCACCCGCGGTTTTCACCGTAGTTTGACAGGAAAGACATACAGCCGTACTTTCTACGATCAACCCATCGGCTTTTCTTTTCTTCACTCCAAAGTGTCGCCAGATGTTTGGAATTGGGGACAATCGTGAACTCTTCCTGACTGTCCGCCATCGCTAACACTGACTAGAACTGATTAGACAGGCCCTGTGCTTTGCACGTGCGCCCCTGACCGACTTTCGCGGAACTGTCGCTGAGTTCTGGGAAGCGAGACCTACTTTCTGTTTCCTTTTATGTTCGCGGTATACCGGCTGTCACCAGACCGTACCGATATACCGTACCGCGAGGCTTTACACCTGATACAATACCGGTACACGGTAATACCGCGCAGGTCTATTCCAGAGTGACGGGGCAGCAAAGCTAAACGCGCGCTCGCCAATTGTGTTGAGGTTTCGGCGAGGAACTTTCAACAGTTTTTTTCAGAAGAAGAACAAAGAGTGCGTGCTGTTTGGTGGGCTGCACGCAGACTGAACTGTAGACTGCCTGGAAGTATGACATGAATAGAAGAGTTTAATGCTGTCCAAGTTCAGTTCAGTTCAGTCCAGGGTGATATCTCTGCGCCCATACGTGCTCTGTCTATTCTCTCAGTTACCATCGCCGGATTGTGACGATTGTGTGGGACAAATGGATGCTTGTGTGGCTTGACAGAATAAAAGCTATTCTTGTTGATACTGGTCAACAAAGTTTATAAAACAGTGGAATAAGACTTGTATGTTTCGCAAATAGTCATTGTCTCTCTGGTGTGTTGTTAACGCCTGAATTTGTGCACTTCTTTCCGTGTTATTGTACTCTATATGTGTTTATATCTTGTCCTTTGTACGGCTGTAGTTTCCTATATTCACAACGTTCACGTTCGCTCTGGTTCGGATTTTCTGTATATCCTGCACACCCCCCAGAAAGGGCTACAGAAAAACTGTTCTGACTCTTTGACTTTTGACTTTGACTGGACGCTGTGAAAAGGAAAGGAGACGACCAGCATGTCGTTTTGTCTGCTCAGAACGCACAGAATCTGAACAGTATATTTTAAACGTCAATGCGTATTCTGCCACGGCGAGGTTTTGAATTGGCACAGCAACTGACATTCCCCTCATCAAGCAGTGAACGTCAATGCGTATTCCACACACGCGCGGGCTTTGTATTGGTAGAGGAATTGATGTTCCCCTTTGGGAACGCAAGAAGCGGGTATGAATGTTCTTCAAAGGACAGGAGACGACGATAGTGTCAGTTTGAAACAGTACAGAAATCAAGCAGTGGATCAGTGGACGAAAAGCCGTATTCCACTCAAACGCATTGTTTGTATTGTTACGGGAATTGATGTTCCCCTTTGGGAACACAAGAAGCTGGTATGAATGTTCTTCAAAGGTCACGAGACGGCCATAATGTCAGTTTGCACGTCGTTTAGGACGCACGTACAGGAGTGAACAGCAGATGCCCAGTGTGTTTTATGTGCATATAGATGACACATCTATGTTTAGTTTCCGCACAGGGTAGGATGGAGACGGGACAATCAAGCTGGCCGACCGTTGGACTTCCCAGTTGGAATTCGGGTTGGGAGCCACAAAGTTTTCCTAGCGTTTTTCCTCCTTGTCTTGTCGCTGATATCGCCCTTGAGTGGCGGATAAGGACATAACTCTTAAAAAGAACGAGCCAATACAGACCAATAGCGGCCACTTCAAGCCACTCTTTCGCATGGCGTGGGCTTTCCCCGCTAGGCGCGAGACGGGGAGCCAGGGTGGCGGAAAGGTACAGCGATGGACTTCTTATGCTCGGGACGTGAGTTCGTACCCCGGCTGGGGCCAAATATTTATGCTGGCTTTTTTCATCGTTGCTCCGTCCTTTATATCACCCGTACGTGGTCGAAAAGGACGTTACCCCCCCCCCCACCTCACCCACCCATCCTAGGCGCGCGACTGCTGCAGATTGTGCAATAACGGCTTCAAGCGATCTGAAGATTTCAAGTAAAATGGCGATTTCTGCATGGGCTTTTAAGACAAACCAGCCACTCAAACTCAAAGCGTACATCGACCGCACTTCAAACAAAAACACAAACAAGAAATGCAAAAGCAGTCTCTCAAAGATCAGGGTTTTCATTAGCATGAAGCCTGCACGACAAGAAAGAAAACACAAAAACGGCAATGCCAATCCCTCAAAAGCTGAAGCTTTCTATTGTAAGCTTCCACGTTCAACAACGACCACATTTTTAAAGAAAAAAAAAAGAGAGCAAAACTCCGAAAGCCAAGTATCGACCCTATTTAAAAGTTCGCGAGTATGGGCTTTCAAAACTTTCAAGACGTACTTACGACAAAACCCCCTAGGATCTAAAAACCACAAAAACCCCTTCAGTTCCAGTAGGAGGGATGAGGAGCGGTATAACCAACCTGCCCTCAAACACGACAGGAGACCGTGCGTGGCTTGCTTCGGCCCAGAGGAGGCCGGTAATCACTGGGACACTGGGGAACCGGGACTCATTTCGGAGATGTCTTCCACCGGGTTTCGGTGTCATTGGAGGCTTAGTGAGACGAGAGGGTGTCTTCGTTCGGATCGCGGGTGTTAGCCGAAATGGTGTGGAGTTTATCTGGTGCTGCTCGACATTTTCATTTTCACTGTTTCTATTTCATGTGTGTATTTATAATTGAAGAACGCGACTGCCGCAGCGTCTAGTGAAATGTTGCATGATTATGCATAGTCTTAACTCATGTCATTTTTTTACTGCCTTAATGTGTAGCAAGAAGCTGGAATCTATATAAGCAAATTTCACCACGGGGTGCGGGTGGGTGGATGTTTGGGAGTTTAACGTCCTTTTCCACCACATACGGGTTATCTCAAAGACGGGGCAACGATGAAAAAGCCAACACAAATATTTGGCCCCAGCCGGGATACGAACTTTCACCACGGGACAAATACGGGGTGCATGCACATAATTATTTCAAACAAGTGGCCTTCCCAGGGCAGTAACAGAGGTAGCATCTCAAAAACTCCACGCTATATTGTCTAATCCGCGTGGGGATTTGCTTGTCTCGTCAGGCGACGGGTGGGATAATTCAGGTCAGACTGATACATGAGTTGCGCAATTCTCCAGTGAGAGTCTGGGAACTCAACATGACGGGTACAAGCTTGCAGGGAAGATCATGAAGGAGGTGGCGATGGGGGAGAGGGTAGAGGTGGGGGAGTGAGTGAGTGAGTTAAAGCCGCGCAAGCCACAAAGACTAATTCGCGGCTGAGTGTGCCTGCACTACATGAAAAAAACAAAAACAAAAATGTAACGTTGGACAAAGGATGCAAACTGGTCTATGGGGCAATATAAACCTAGGACATGCAGGAGACGCTGAACCTTCATGCTAATTTCTCGAACTCCCGAATACACACAAAAAAGCGTAGAAAACAAATAGCAATTACAACTAGGTAAAACAAAGATAAGTGCTAAGCGCATATACAGCAAATATTGCAACTTATCATCTCCTAGGCGCAATAAACCAGTTCACAGTATATGCCCAAGATCACTTATTCCTAGCTACTGGTAGTGCAGACGTGATTGAGGGGCTCAAAAAGGAGGAAATATGTGGGGGGCAAGTGTTACAGGAGGGAGGAAGATGGTGGGGAAAGGTCAACGATAGCGTGGAGAGGATGAATAGACAGACGTTTCAGGGGTGAACGGTTAAAAAACAGGAAAAACCAAACAAAACATAAAAGCTAGATTAATGCCTGCAGACATGAAGGATGAGTGTGGCAGGCATAGGTTCAGAATACACCGGAAGCGGGTCAGAAGTTGAGAGAAAATGATGAGGGAGAACTGGAAGATTTTAAGAAAGAAAAGTAGAGGTCTGAGTTAAGAGACAAAGAAAGAGAGAAAAGAAAGAAAAAAAAATGACAGAAAGAAAGAAAACACCGCACACGTAAGTCCCGGCGAATCAATACGGAACCTGTCCATGTAATGAGTTGGGAGTGCGGTTACCAGAGAGAGAGAGAGAGAGAGAGAGAGAGAGAGAGAGAGAGAGAGAGAGAGAGAGAGAGAGAGAGAGAGACAGACAGACAGACAGACAGACAGACAGAGAAAGAGAGAAAGAGAGAAAGAGAGAAAGAGAGAAAGAGAGAAAGAGACAGAGACAGAGAGGGTGGGTGGGTGGGTGTTTGGGAGTTTAACGTCCTTTAACGTCCACATACGGATGATATCAAAGACGGGGCAACGATGAAAAAGCAGCACAAATATTTGGCCCCAGCCGGGATTCGAACTCACGACCCGAGCATTGGAAGTCCAACGCTCTACCATTCGACCACCCCGGCTCCCGCGAGAGAGAGAGAGAGAGAGAGAGAGAGAGAGAGAGAGAGAGAGAGAGAGAGAGAGAGAGAGAGGTGATGATGATGATGATGATGATGACGATGATGAATCCTTTCCATTGAGGATAGAGCATTTATGCATTGCTGCCTATCTTACAGGCTGTCCTGCTATTCTACATTCAAGGGTTTTAAAAAAACTAACAAACAAATCAAACAACTACAAACTATCTACAGGAAATGAAGTAGAGAGAAAATACACATAAACAAACACAAAAACCCCAACAACAAACAAGAGAGAGAGAGAGAGAGAGAGAAATGCTCCCTCCAAAAAAACAGAAATCTATGCGGACCCCCCCCCCCCCCCCCAATCACCTAATGCCCACTTTTCCATAAAGCAATTGATATTCATTGCCTTCGGAAAAACATTCGTATGAGGGCGAAAAATAAAAGGGAAAACTAACCAAAGAAAAAAATCCACGACAGCTTAGAACACCCTCAAGGTCTCCAAAATTAATTTGCAGAGATCACAAATGCTCTTCATTTTTTTTTCTTCGCCAACGCCAGCTCGTATTTCACGAAGTGGCTCGCTGATTACACGAAAAACATATCCCGAGTTTGTATTCTGAGTTTGTTTGTAAAGCGTTTTGCTGTCATCTGCTGGAAACCCAAGACAACGATACAACGAAAGCAGATGGCTTTGCTGATGACCCGTTTTCTTGTGCGCAAGTGCGTGGGTGTTATGTGTGTTGTGCGTGCGTGTGCGTGCGTGCGTGTGCGTGCGTGCGTGCGTGTGTGTGGGGGGGGGGGTGAGGGGGGCGTGGGTGTTTAGGTGTCCCCGTGACACTAAAGCACAAAGGAAAAGAAATTGATATTCTATACCGAAGATTCATGACATTTATCGACCTGAAAAATATGACACACGCGAAAGGTACCCCCCCAAAGACACACAGACTTTAGCCCTGTCACACCAGAAATATTGAAAGTGCAAGGAGCTATTTCCGCCGGCATCACTCAAATCACATGATAAAAAGATCTCCCAATGCGCTGTCCTTTAGCAACGAATGGCGTGTGCCAAAGGCCTGGATTGGGCCATCCATCTATGCCACCGTACGTGTAATAAGCGTTTAGTGCTGGTTTCCGAAGCGTCAGGAATTGATCCGGGGCAACTGTTGGTCTTTCCGACATTGTTACGTCGCTCTTCTGACTGTCAAGGAGAAAGAACAGCGTTTCATTTCCGTCACATGCTGGGGAAGCGTACAATTATTTTCCATGGACATTTTGGGTTTGTATGATCCAGACAGAGGATCTGGGGCTCATATTGTCGGGGATACTGTCACTTAGAATATACAGAATACAGAATACTTTATTGATCCCATAATATGGGAAATTGCAATTCTGGCCCGCATACTAGTAAACTGAACACACAGCTGATAAACATTTTAGTAAACAAGACTACAAAATAATATACGCATTTAAAAAAAATGCGTAAAACAAACAGTCTTGACCAGTAAAATGACTTAAAATCAAGAATAAAACACACTATCACACACATACAGTTTCCTGTCACATTCAACACTCATTGATACACTCATTCCGGCATGCGCTCTGCACATTCACGCTCCGAGGACTCGGGTTCTTCTTTTTGTGGTTGGTTGTTTTGTTAGGAGGTTTAACGTCCTTTTCCACTACATCAGGATGATATCAAAGACAAGGAAAAGGGGGGGGGGGGGGTCAGCATTATGTTTGGGTTCCAAGCCGGGATTCGAACTCGTGACTCGAGTATATTTTGTGATATTTTTATGAAAAGTGTGTGTGTGTGTGTGTGTGTGTGTGTGTGTGTGTGTGTGTGTGTGTGTGTGTGTGTGTGTGTGTGTGTGTGCTCTTTTACTTTTTTAGTTGTTTTTACGTAGTGTACACTGAGTGAATGTTTTTTTAAACTTTGGTTTTAGAATGTAAGGCGCCTAGAGCTCGTTCCCCGGGGATAGGCGCCCTATAAATATTATTATTATTATCGAACGTTTCGTGAGTGTAGAAAATTATATCGGAAGGTGGGCATTTAATGCACCAGTTACCACAAGTCGACATGGCGTCACAGTGCAGTGAATGGTGCCCCTGGCTGCCAAAAGGGAGCATGCATTAGCAAGGCCAGGATTCAGATAACGTCCACAGACCCCCCCGCTGTAAAGAAGGAGATAATGTTAAACAAACTGCCTTTCTGGGTGTGAACTGCGTCATGCGCGCGTGGAAGGAAAGATATAAATTGGGTTCCGAAAGGAAAGAAAGAAAAGAACGGGTACGACGCTGCAAGGCAAGAACTGAGGCATTAGAACCGCAAGCAAATGCATTTCCGCAAAAATATTTATATTGAGAAGTTATTCCTGGATTTCTGGCCATCTCAAAAAGCCAAAAACAAAACAAAACAAAATAGCAGGGCATTTTCCTAAAGGAGGGTTCTACGAGAACAATTTAGACTGCTTGCGCGGCGTTAAGCCCTAAATAACTAACTAACTACCATGTGGACTACAAACACTTGCATTTCACAAAGAAAACAGTTGTATTTCGAAGTTATTTCTGGGTCTCTGCCAGTCTCCACAAGAGCAGTTCATGTTTCTGCAGGAAAATTTTACATGTGCTCTGCCACATTAAAATCTTCCTCACGAGGCTGTTCTGCATCTCTCTACTCAAACTCGCAAACAGAGCTAGGATGTTAAAAAAAAGGTACAGGGAAATACAATCTCCGAGTAGAACAAAACAGAAGCTTTCAATTGCATTTCTGGAACCTATTCATCTCCCCCTTCCTCCTCCTGCACGTGACAGATTTACATCCGGGTAAAAGACAGGGGGTTTCGACCAATAAAAATGGATGTAACTGTTTTGAACCAGATACGACTGGTCTTGTTTTTTCTACAGACCCGCCCGCCAATTCAAATTATTGACCGGAGATAATTCAGGAGATTTTCTCTCCCGCAAACGAGCAAGATCATTCAAAGAGACAGCCATTTTGCATCCCGTGCTCCATTGATTTATCATCAATTTTCTTCTTTAAAAAAAACAAACCCAGCAGGCATCGTCTATTTTCATGTAAACGTTGTTATTCTAGTGTTGTAGGAGGGAGGAGGGAGGAGTAAAGCAAAGTGGGCGATATGTTGTCGGTGCAAAAAGAAAATCGCTATGAGCATGAATACGGCCGGCTGCACGCTGATATTGAACCGTCATCGTATTAGACAAAGTGGGCAAAAAGAGTATGATCAGCGCAAGAGAGGAGCTTGCTGCTCGATCAGAAAAGCCATTTAAATTGGACAGGAATGTGGGGGGTAGGAGTAAGTGGGGGTGGCGGTGGTGGTGCGGAGGAGGTGCAGTTGGCAGCACAGAGAGAGAGAGAGGGTGATATCAAAGACGGGGCAACGATGAAAAAGCCAGCACAAATATTTGGCCCCGGCCGGGATACGAACCCACGACCCGAGCATTAGAAGTCCAACGCTATTCCATTCGGCCACCGCGGCTCCCGAGAGAGAGAGAGAGAGAGAGAGAGAGAGAGAGAGAGAGTATTTACATCTGTGTAAAATGTCAGGTAAAACAAATCTCTCGACTCCTCAACTGTCTTTTTCGATTTGCACCTCATTTTATTGTTCAAATTTGGGTCTTTTTGTGGAAATAATTGTACCGCAATTATTTTCTAAATTTGTATCACATCGTCTCCGGTTACACTCATCTCTAGTGCACAAGTTCGTTATTCAGGGCTATACACCGCACAAGCCTTTAATGCACAAACAGAGCACGTAGCTTGAAAGTACTTGGAAACTCAAGTACATAGTACTATTTCCCTCAACAGTCCTGGTCATTCACCCTGCAACAAGTGGCTAACTCTTCGTGTTACTGACAGTAAATGGAAGTCACGCACACAAGCAGATGCCCCCCTGGTCCCAAGTGCGTGTCTTCCCCAGGGTTCTCCACGACTTCCCGCACTCCTAGGTCGCGCGGTCGTTACTGATCCTCGGTTGCCTGCTCTGGGACTGTTCCGGCCACGCAAACGACCCTTTCCGGCGTGGCGGTTAATCTGAGGTCAGGGAATGGCATGACAAGACAGATCTTTCTCAGAATTCGGAAGCGGCCACGTGATATTCAAACGAAGGAAACCAATATTAACGCCCGTAGCATCGAGTTCTTGGCTTGTTGTTGTTGTTGTTGTGGTACTTAAAATCGAGACCTCGTGAGGACAGATGGTACTTTTTCACTCTCAATACATAATCGAAGGTACAAAACGACCCCCCCCCCCAAAAAAAAAAAAAAAACAAACAAACAAAAAACAAAAACAAAACAAAACAAAAAAAACCCCAACAACAACAACAACAACAACAACAACAACAACAACAACAAAAAACCTAACTATAGATCCCATCCCAAACTCTCCCTCCCCGCCGGAAATAAACAAACAAACAAAAAAAAAAAAAACCCACATGTATTGTTGCACGATTTCAATGATTTTCGACGTTTTTCCTCCCATTTCCTCGCGCATTCGGGCACTGCCTCGCACTATTTGGACGGACCCTCAATTCCTGTTCTTCGTAGATTCCGCGCTCCTGCACAGACCTTCAAATCACTTGGTTAACCCCCCCCCCCCCCCCCCCTTCAGCCCTGGCGCGGGTTTGCTGCTGATCAAGTGATATCGATGCTTTCTCCTCGTAAAATCGGCGTTTCATCGTAAACCTTCAAGTCACGTGACACGGTCGACGCTATCGCCCGTGGAGGTGGCATACACAACTGAACTGACTGATGGGTGACCACAGACCCAGAACAAAGCTTTCTACGCCCGAGGAAAAACAACAACAAAAACAAACACCACCTGAAAACCCCATTAAAAACGTTGCTTGGCGCAGAAGACAAAATCACCAGCGCACGTGAATCCCGCGTTCTACGGGTAATGAAGTTGGCGGAAATACTGACCCAGGGGGACACGGGGTATGGATTACCCGAGCAAACAGACCGGCCGTTGCTTCATTTCCGCCCCAGACGTTGTTCTCAAGTCGACCTGCCACCTCGCGTTAGACATGGAGGTTTACAGCTGGGGACTGAGCGAGCAGCCTTGACGATTGATTTGCGCTGGATTTCACTTGAGACCTTGTTTACCATGTAGAGGGGCTCTCTCTCTCTCTCTCTTGCTTGACACTAGCGCTCACACTTTTTTTTTTAAAGCGGCATCTGGCAGGATGAGTAACTCCCGCCGAGTTTCGCGCAGATGCTGCCATTATTGAGTCAGTGGTCTTCTGAAAGTGTGTTATAGAGTGTGTAAACTTGTATGTAATGCGTGTGTGTATTGTTCTGCTATTGTTAGGCGTCCAGAGATCCAGCAGTAGGTTGGGCGCCAGACAAATCATCATCATTATTATTATTATTAATGTCGCCAGCAACCACCTGCGAGTTGCACGGAGACGGCAAATTGGCCGTAGCTATACTCACTTCACTAGCTAGTGAAGTGGGTGGCAGGTGCATGGTTTGGCTCATATTTTGGCAAAGACAGTCCCCAAAATGGTTCTTATTTTGTACACATATAAATGGTACCATGCTCTTGTCACCGATACAAGGGGAGCCGGGGTGGCCGAATGGTAGAGCGTTGGACTTCTAATGCTCGGGTCGTGAGTTCGTATCCCGGCTGGAGTCAAATATTTGTGCTGGCTTTTTCATCGTTGACCCGTCTTTGATATCATCCGTATGTGGTGGAAAAGGACGTTAAACCCCCAAACACCCACCCGACCCGTCACCGATACAAGGCCTAGGTCGGACCTGACAAGACATGAAGGGTGCATCTTTATCTGTACTGTCGTAAAGTGTTCATAGGTTGTTTTGTGACAGCACAACCAAAAAACCCTGGAAACAGACATTTGGCACAAGTGTGAAAAGTTGAAGATTGAAGATGTAGGCTGCAAACATATCGTTTTTGTTTATGTCGCACATTAAGTATGGCCAACAGAAACCCCACTACAATCCAAGCTCTATGGAAACAGAGACGAGATGAAAAAAAAAACATCATTTACCTCACTATCCGGCCTGACGGTATAAATGGCGAACGACAAGAAGAAGAAGTTTATGTCGCTACATACTAACACCATACATACTACGGTCAAATTCTCCTTTGCCGCTAATTAGTTGTTGTAAATGTATATCACTACTCGAACAACCAATAGCTGCGCGCGTTCTATCTGTCTTTGCCTTTCATTGGCTTACTGCGTCGTTTTCAATTTAGATGATCACTTCCTTCTTTCCCGCTTTAGTCCCAGTTGAGTTTATCCTGGTACATGTAGAAAAGATGTGATCAATGACGACTGACGGGGATCAGCGTATGAAGAGGATCCGGCCCCCCGGGGGGACGGGACTTGGTGCAAGGTCAGGCCAGGTCAGACGTTCCGAGTGCAGTTCACCCGTCAATAATATGGCAAACCGTGGCGTCGACAACACAATGACCTCGGACGTCTCTCTCTCTCTGTCTCTCTCTCTACGTAAAGATCGCCTGACCGAACTGGAGAAGTGATGACGCTCCGGTACCTATCTCCCACAATGCAACCGGAACTCCCTTTTGTGCAGTATTGTATATATCACGCATTTCCTGCTCGTGGCCTATTTTCCTCTGCGGCGTGTCCGTGCACGCTGCCACCGGTGTGTGTGTGTGTGTGTGTGTGTGTGTGTGTGTGTGTGTGTGTGTGTGTGTGTGTACCTTTTGACATGGCAATTGTTTTGCGCCCATGTTTTCTGTTTTCCTTCCTATTTTTCTTGTGTTTTGTTTTGTTATTAATTCACGCTTCCTCCAAATGTATTTTGACAGTGTAACCACCTCGACTTGGATGGGTCGTTGACTTGTCAAATAATTAATTCTGAGTTCCCTCTCTCTTTCTCTCCCTCTGGCGATGTTTATGCATGCGTGTGACCAGTTTTGCAACAAAGGGTCGTTTCAAACGGAAAATCTTTAAAAAAAAAAAAAAAAAAGCCACTAAACGCTTGAAGCTGCAGAGAGCACTCAATTTTCTGCCAGAGGAGCAGCCCAATTTTCCGACACTCTTGTCGTAAACATCAGGGTGTTTTCACCGTATGATTTTTACACGACGTGGAAAGAAAAAGAGCGAGAAAATTTAATTTTGGAGAAGAAAATTATTTTCCATGCATCTTTTGACGGTCCCGTCTTCACAAACCGTTCAAGGTTGATCATCGCTCTGAGCTGTTTTGGTATAGTGTGTGTGTGTGTGTGTGTGTGTGTGTGTGTGTGTGTGTGTGTGTGTGTGTGTGTGTGTTTACCCAGCGTCTGTAGTTCAGCAATGGGCAGGACTGGCCGCTGGCCAAAATCTTCCACCGTTGAAAATAAAGGTTTAAAGACGCTTGTTCCACGCATGTTTACTAAGCCAAGTACTGATTTCACAGCTCAGTTCGCGTTTTGACATCGAGCGAGAAAGATCGCAGTGGCAAGTCTTCTCGTGCAGCACACAGCACCCTCTAGACGCTGTAGCGACGTGTCTCGTTCGCTGACCACGTCACCGCTAACTCACGCTCTGGTTTTGCAGGGTCTCCGAAGCGCTGGAAACTCTGCAACTGTCACAGAGTTGCCTGCGCTGTGCACAGTTGCAGGAGTCGCAGTCTTTTTTCCCCCTTCAAAACAGCAACAACAACAACAACAAAACCCCAAAACAACAGCAACAAAAAAAAACCCCAGAAAGTTTGCGGCTTTTTGTTGACATTGCAGACCTTTAAGCACCTGCTTGTCAGCAGCCATGTAACGCACACAGTCAACCCGCCATCCTCCAAATGGGGCCGTCAAATGTTAATCCCCTCACGTGGCACCACCCAGACAAAGATTTACTGACACTCCAGCCAGAATCCAGCATCCTGTTTGTGTCGGCACGTAGTTCGCTTCCAAATGGATGGGATTTCTGAGAAATTCTAGAAACGAAAGGGGCGGGAAAGGAAAATTCATTGCAACCGATCGAAGGCAGGAGCATTCTGTGCTGCAGAGCTGGTTGCTAGTTTCTTGTTCCGCAAGCAGTCTCTGCGAACATTCAGCGGGGGGTAGCAATATCACCTGATATCACCACGTGTGTCTGTTTTCGGGAATGTTAGTTCCAGGCAACCTAGGGACAACTCTGTACCATCGGGCTTCACTACATTTACCCGTCCAGCCGAGACTGACCTGAGCCGAAACTACGAAGGACACACACACACACACACACACACACACACACACACACACACACACACACACACACACACACACACACGCTCGGTGACAAGGAAAGTGGACAGTTCTGAACAACTGTGTGGTCAGCGTGTTATTTCACAGTGTGCACAGAAGCGGTCGCATTCACCGGCGCAGTACATTTTCAGCCTGTTTCAGAGATTATTGCCTGCATAAGTTGTCTCCCTTGCCGCAACAAGAACGCATTTTTCGTGGCAGAGCTCAAAGCGGTTGTCACGAAAAATGCATGCATGCTGCGGTTCTGTGTATGCAAAGGGGGGGGGGGGGGCGTGTTTTTTTTTATTTATTTTTTTCCTTCTTAGTGATTAGTTGTCTCGGCTACCCTGTTTCGCGTCATTACAGAGGGTAAACGTAGTGAAACCCGATGGTACAGAGTTGTCCCAAGGGCAATATAGGGCGCCGGGAACATAGACACAGGGCAACACATGATAAGTCTGACACGTGAAAACAGGTCTATGTTCCCAGAGGCTCTCAGCTGCTTGATTAGTGTGTGTGTGTGTGTGTGTGTGTGTGTGTGTGTGTGTGTGTGTGTGTGTGTGTGTGTGTGTGTGTTCCCCCCTCCCCCGCCCGCAAAGGTTCTGCCCAGCCCCAGAGTGGCTACAAATCAGGTGTTCTAATCTGAAATTTGAAATGCCACATTGTCCCGGCATTTGAGAGGTCACAGTGCATACGCACGTCAAACTGGTGTCGAATATTTGCGGAGCTAGTGTGCGGAATCTGGCAGGAGTATAATTTACAGCTGGCTTTGCAGCGCAGAATGAGACAGTAGAAACACCCCCAAAACGCACGTCGGCCCAATGAATTTATTCTGGTTGGAGCGTCCTCTCAGACGACACCTGTCGGAATAGAATGATGTAGAGCCCCCCTCGGGTAACGTTGGTGTTTCTGCACATTATTCACGCTTTGTGGTGTTTCCAAGTTCTCTCTGCACGTGTGGTTTTCGTCTGCTGATGCAATGGATGGCAATGTCCGGTGGTGGTGGTGGTGTGTGTGTGTGTGTGTGTGTGTGTGTGTGTGTGTGTGTGTGTGTGTGTGTGTGTGTGAAGACTATGTATGCAACAAAACCGTCTGCAGCGAAAGAATAGAGGAGTGCTGCCTTTTTCTTGACATTTTCAATAAACAAAAAAAACAACAAAAAAAAAAACAAAAAAAACAGCAAGGCCCCCGTCCCTCCGCCCATCTTCCTTCCCAAACCCGTCCCACCCCTTCACCCCACCCCACCCCACCCCCCGATGTGTGTGACATACTGTTTTTGTTTAGTCAGCTGTTCGTTTACAATAAAAATAAAAATCATTACTTTTGTGAAGACTTCCCCCCCAAAAAAAAACCCAAACCTTTATTGACAAAAAATCATGGCGGTATCATGAAAAATCGACTGAGCTACGGGCCACTTGAAGAAAAGTAAGGGTGCATTTTCACCAGTGCAGTACGGTAAAAGGTTAGATTAACAGAGCGCAGCACAGACACTTTTATTTGACTTTCGGCGGCAGTTGACAAGAAATGGGCTGACAACTCTAGTTCTCGCTAAGGGCAATTACCGATCACTCCAACTGCCAAACACTCCTTCACAAACATCACGCGCTATACATCCACACTAAACTGCGCGAAATTGCTAGAGGCTTTTAGGGCTTTCAATACATTTCCGGGGCCGTTTCGGTTCAAAGACACAACTTTGCGATCAGCCGCTGGCACTAAGCTGCCATTTGTTTTCGAAATGGTCGGAACGTGACTTGGTTACAGGACCCGGTTTTTTTTTTTTTGTTGTTGTTTTTTTTTACCCCCAGGACCTGGGGACATGTGGATAAAAGCTGCCGACAGGGACATCTTCGTGAACTGACACAGAAACCACAAAGCCCTGGGTCCTGACTGCTGCCCCAGATCAGGGCTTCTGTCTAGTCTCATTTTCTAACGTAATAAGATGCGTATTAGGGAAAGCAGCGAGCGGAAAAGACTTCTCTTCAATCGATAACCCCAAGTCCGTTTTTTACAATTACATGCTCTCGCATCCCCTAATCGCTTCAGCCTCGTTTGCATTTCAAGGGGACCGAACTGCATTTGTAGGCAAGGCTGGCTTCCGGTGATCTCCCCTACCAAACGGGAAACGCCAATCAGACGGCGCCACGAGTTTCCTTCAGTCACGGCGGGAACCCGTTGTGCAGCCCTTGAAGCCAGACATGGATAATGCATAATTCAATTCAATAGGAGCTCTGGGAGTTTCTATGACTGCGAGTCTCTCTATTCTTTGCGGCCGGTGTATGCGCCATGTTGATTCAGTCTCAATTAGTCTGCAAATCCAGCGTCTTCAGACCTTGGCAGCGCGTGACTGGCTTTGTTTTACGACCGCGAGTCAGATCTCGAGGCACCGTCTTCTCTTCTTGTTTTTCTCCTTTTTTGTGTCTTCAGTTCAGAATGAGAAATTTTGCTTGCATCTTTTGGGTAAAAGTTTGGATTGACCACAGCCATGAACTGACCTAAAGTTGCAGACAGAAAAACATCTTGTGAAAATCGAATGGATTTTTAAAACAAAAATAATTGCAGTTGGCGTTTTTAACTGCTAGATTTTTTTTTTCTTTTATCACTCTTCTTGAAATTTCAGATTTCGGCTGTTGTGCTCCGTACCTAAGTTACAAGATACAGAAAGCCGAAGCTAGAAATATCAACCACAGCAGCAAATACTGAGAGGGCGGGTGGGTGTTTGGGAGGTCTTTCTTTTCCATCACGTATGGGTGACATCAAAGACGGGGCAACGAGAAAAAAAGGTCAGCACAAATATGTGGCCCCAGCCGGGATTCGAACGCAGATACTGAGAAAAGGCTTCCAGCAAAATGACAGAATAAATAAATAAATAAATAAAAAAGAAAGAAAGAAAAAAGAACAAATTTAAAAAAAAAAACTTAACAGAAAAAAAATCTGGAAGGACGTGTTAATATCAGTCCGGCTGGGAGGAAGCCAGTCCAGACAGATTTCTGTCTCACGAAACCCAACGACCGAAAAGTCTATCAATGTAAAGAGACAAGGGGAGCAGAGGTCACGCCAAAAGCGACAGCAGCGAAGTCTATATGACTCTATAACCGCGGGAAACTTGCTGTAAAGTAGGAAGCGGGAGGGGGAGGGGGGCGTAGTCAGAGTCACAGCTATAAACAGAGATATGAATAGAGAACAGTGTCTCTATTTCTGTGGTCAGATTGCCAGCAGAAGCTGATACAGGGCGAGTCAGTGAACGATGGTACGCTGTGCATTGACCCTGTATCTGAAAAGACCGCAAACGTGCAATTTATGCTTTCTATCTGACAAAATATAACTTTATGTCGCCTATTTTAAGCATCTACTTCCTTCTAAGAGACTGGCGCACGTGCAGCTAGCCGGCGAACCCAAACCGGCCGGTGTCGTAGAATATTTCGGAACCAGGATAAATCGGAACCGGTTCCCAAAAATCCTAGGCTATTTCGGAACCATTCCCATTTATCCCGCACCTGGCAGACAAAATTCATGTGGGCTAATGACCCTCCAGACGGTTCCGAAATATCCTGGTGGTTTCCAAATATCCTGTCACTAGAGTGAGGATAAATCGGAATGGTTCCGAAAACTCCTGCCACCAGGGCCAGGATAAATCGGAATGGTTCCCATTCGTCCGGTTCCGAAATATCCTGTGACACCGGCTCAAAAACTGGCGGAAAATGGGCATGATGTGACGACATAGCCGAGAGTTTAGTGTGCAAACTTCGGCCGGTCGATTACGCGTCCGATTTGTCGGGACCTGGTACTAAACAGCACCCCAACAAGCATAAACTGCAACTTAGTGTCTCTTTTTACCGGCGTGCGTTCAGGGCACAACCATCAGCCGACATATACCCACCCTGCTGATGGTTGGATAAGGTGTTGGGGTGCGAGTGATGGCGTAACAGGCCAAAAACTAGGCTCAAATTTGACCCGATTGTGAGTGCGGTGAGGTGACTGTGTGACGGAGTCCTTGTCTCGATCTGTTTTTAGATAGCGTGTCTAAATCGATTAACTTTCATCACTGGCATGGCATCCGGCAGATCAATATGCACACGTCTCCCTTGGGAAGAAAGCCGGGGCCGGTCATCAGCAGTTTCAAAAGTGTCAAAAAGTGTTCCGTCAGTCTCACACACACACACACACACACACACACACACACACACACACACACACACACACACCGCCAACAATCGCAGTCGCATCCCCCGTAATCGCACAATACTCTCTTCCTCCCGTCAACAACAATAACAAACAACAATAACCGCCAAAAACAAGCAAGAAATACAATAACTACAACACCAGAAGCCTATAGGGTCTTTGTGTGTCGTTGACAATATACATGTACTCCCCCCCCCCCCCCCCGAACACACACACCGCCCCGCCCACAGCCTTATTCCCCGCAATTGCACAACACTCCCTTCCGCCCGTAAACAAAAAGACAGAAGGAAAAAAGAAAAGAAAAAAAGAAGAAGAAGCTTTTCCAATTAGACAAAGAGCATGCTGCCACGTGTCAAAGAAATGTCATACTGCTGGCACTGAGCGAGTGACCGTCCTGACAGAAGCCGTGCCGATGAATGCGTGGTTCCTGCAATTTCTGCGAGACAACGTGACATCAAGCGCCTGGCAGTTGCAGATTTGCAACGCCGGGCGGGCGTCCAGTGGGACAGATGTTGTGATGTCGGTGTTGCGCGGGACGCCTGAAGTGTTGGTGGGTGTCAAGAGCCGTGCTGTATTATGAACATGCTGCCTATCCTGATTTGAACGAACTTCCGTCCAGGCCACGAGGGGGGGGGGGGGGGTATGGGGGAGGGGGGGATTTGTGCGAGCTGCGTCCCTGGCCTAAACAGAAAGTTGACGTGCATTACTCCAGTGAGGCCTGAGCGGATAGGAGACATTCAGCTTTTTTTAAAACCCCTGTCAGGTGCGTGCCTTTGAATGGTCTGTTCATGGTAGTAATTGTTTCTAGACTGATCACTTTTAGGGGTGACTATGATGCCTGAGGATAATAGGGAATATACAGGCATTTTGAGACCCTGTGTATCTGTGTACTTCGGCCTTATTATCGACACTGCAAAAATTCAAACATGCGACTGAACTATCGTGGCCCCCGTGGCCAAAGCGTAGTGGAATGAAATGCATCTTCTGTTTGCGCAGAGCCCGGTGCAGAGGCATGGGGCCAGCGTGGTGCCGCAGGGGAGAGTGGAAAAATGATGTGCAGCGAAAACACGCGAGAATGACCGAAGTATACTCACCAAACAACAAATCATTTTATCTCTCTTCGCGCTGCCAACTCCAACTCAGTTCTCGCTGACAGGAGCCTCTCTTTAAATGCACATAACTTCACAGGACGTCTTCAAAGGGGAAAAACACTTAGGAAGTAAGTAAGTAAGTATTCTGTTTGCGAAGAAAGCGATGAGTCCAAGGGAAATTGCTAACGTTGTTTTAACTTCGCAACCCCTAATGTTTAATAACAAAAAAGAAGAAACAACAACAACAACATCAACATCAAAAGGACAACAATTAAGAGGCTTTTAGACGGTACCCTGTTTCTTTTTCCGGGTGGACCGCCTCCCGACGCTCGTCTATAAACAGAACACGCATGGATCCCAATTAAAGCATTTGGGACAACACATTACGTGAACCTACCTCTCCACGGGACTGTTATGTAATGTAATATAATATAATGGCGTCACTCTATAACTTGACACAAGTGACCGCATGTTTGGCTGAGCGCACATATTAAACCCATCTTGTGTGTGTGTGTGTGGGGGGGGGGGGGGGCACAAAAAACCTCCTCTTCTTCGACCTTGTTTATACCAGACACACAATCACAGCCTTGAAGTTTCACCTTGGCCAAAGTCTCGGGCTTCAAAGGCAGACGAAAACAAGGATTTACCACTTGAGAGCTCAGAGCAACCTGACTTTTTTTTTTTTTTCGCGTCTTAAAACTGACGGTTTTAATTGACGGTTTCCAGGGGCCGAGACGAAGGCAATTTCCTACACAAGCGATGGACATCAAAACAAGCCGGCTGATGCGCAGTTTGCGTGCAATAACTGAATTAGCTCTGAACGAATCAAAAGAAGAGAAAGAAAGTGGGAAAGACAAACATTTGCAGTACAAACGAGACAAACACTGCATCCGTCAAAAAAAGCAAGCACGATACAGAAGAGATTACAATGTCAAGGTCGGACGACGCAGGGAGAAAAACAACAACAAATGTGGACTGTGGCCTGGCATACATCATAATGATGTCATGCATGTACGCTGCCGATCGCTACAAGAAGTGTAGATATGTATACTGGAATAAGGAAAACACTGGCTGTGACACCTCTCTCTCTCTCTCTCTCTCTCTCTCTCATTTTCACCACATATATAATGAATATGTGTAAGAACAATACCTACATTTATTTCTATTAACATGATTTATGTTTTGTATAGATGCGTGTGAACCATACATGTGTGTGTGTGTGTGGGGGGGGGGGGGGTCGGATGTGTGTGTGTGTGGGGGGGGGGGGGGGATCGGATGTGTGTGTGTGTGTGTGGGGGGGGGGGGGTCGGATGTGTGTGTGTGTGTGTGTGTGTGTGTGTGTGTGTGTGTGTGTGTGTGTGTGTGTGTGTGTGTGTGTGTGTGTGCGCGCGCGCGCGCGCTTTGCCCTTCCATATTACCTCATTTTTCTTTTGTTGACAGTAGATTTAGTCCAGTAACGGCCAGTTTTAAAATTGCTAGGAACATGCCTGTATCTTCTACCGTTGTAAAATAAAGGCTCTCTCTCTCTCTCTCTCATTAGTTTCATTATCATTTAATATTGGCTTTATCAGTATCTTAGAGCCTTAAAGGCTAAAGTAGGCAGTCTGTAAGATAGGCACACTATGCCACTGAACAAGCCACTACCCTAAATCTCTCTCTCTCTCTCTCTCTCTCTCTCTCTCTCTCTCCAGTTAGTGGCAATGATCCTGTCTGTTGCAACTGGGTGTTAACAGTTGTAGAAGTAGATAAGAAACATAAACATACCATCAAACGGCTTAGGTCGTTCAAACATTTTCAAATGAAAAGACGTGACGTCTTTCTGTTCGACTTCAGTAATGGTAACCTTTCATAATATTTATCACCACAGTCGTCTACACAAGGCATTCACCGAGTGGTACAATCTTTTTCTTAGCGTCAAGTGTTTGGCACTGATAACAGTCATGCACTAGTCACACCAAAGAGAGTGAAGAACCCTCAAACACCGTCACGATCAAATAGTAATATAAAGAAGACTATGTTGGAAGAGGGGAGTTCAATCAAGTGCGAGTACAACTTTGCAGAGTACCGAGTAAGTAACGCAGGCGTGCGAAAACTGTGAACCAACGGGGATCCACACACACACACACACACACACACACACACACACTGACACCGTCACACACGCACACGGTGGTGGAGAGAGAGAGAGAGAGAGAGACTTATTTTTCAACGGAAAAGATTTGGCCATACAATGGTCAGTTTTCAACCAGCCGTTGCTACAAAAGGCACTACAAAAAGACTACAACAACTTGAAGACTATGAAAGGCAGTGTGTGTGTGTGTGTGTGTGTGTGTGTGTGTGTGTGTGTGTGTGTGTGTGTGTGTGTGTGTGTGTGTGTGAGAGAGAGAGAGAGAGAGACAGAGAGGGGGGAGGGGGAGGGGGGAGTAACACGGACTATGATTAAACAGACAAACGGACAGAGAAGGTCGTAACACAAGTCACCCAAAATCCATACCTCATTCTGTCTGCCAGCGGGCAGCCCCTACAGAACCTCATCAGGAAGTTCATCAGCCAAGTCAATCAGGAAATCAAACGTCCAATCCAAAAAGTCAGCAGGCTTTAGGAACCCGTCGAGTCCCCCACACCAATACACTATCAGGTTCCACTTTCAAACTCACGCGAACTCGCAAGATGCTCGCTCTCACGAGACCACGGACTGGAAAGCTGGTTCGAAACAAACACGCACTCTGTTCTCCGCCCCAAATTTGCGGACTCACGCCAAGACCTACGGCGCTACTCAGTGGAGAGTCGCCGGAATTTGAGCCCGTTGTGTGTGATCGATTTTGACCAGAAAACAGACTGGGTGGCTGCACCACTGAATAGCTAATCATAGAGACACAAGTGAGCAGCCCGCATCCGACGTTCACAGGGTATCAACTCAAAACCGGTAATGCCTCGCAACGGCCAGAAGCCAGGCAATTTAAACCGAGCAGCGGTGCCGTCTGGTGCAGTGTTACAGCGTGCAAGCAACCTCTCAGTTGCATCAGTGCAACCGGGCACGCGTGATTTCTTTTCCCGCGCAGCCCGTCCAGGGCTGATAGCTGATAGCATGCACTCTCCGTTCTTCCTCTGAACAAATTTGAGGGTGTGTGGGTGTTTAGGAGGTTAACGTCCTTTTCCACCACGTCTGGGTGATATCAAAGACGGGGCAACGAGAAAATGAAAAGACAGTACAAATATTTGGGGCCAGCCGGGATTCGAACTCAGTCACGACCCGAGCATTGGGAGTCCAACGCTCTACCATTCGGCTATCCCGGCTCCCCTGAAACATTTTGCAAGTCCCTTACCGAAATCTCATGACAATAGGCCCAAGCGCGCGTTTAGCTTCAAGTTCATTGCCCCGTCACTCTGGAACCGAACTGACGCACTCTCTCGGTCTCTCTGTCGCACTATATCTTTTTCAGAGAATTTGTTGAGTCCCAGTCTGTTCAGGAACGAAACCGCAGACTGAAAGAAAGCCGTAGTTCTCTCTACTATTAGAAACTGCAAAGTCACGAAAACGGTCGCGATGGACGGTCAAATGAAACAACCTTCTATCTGGCAAACAACATTACAACTTCGAAAGCGGCAGTTTTGGGTTTTTGTTGATGTTGTTGTTGTTTTTAATCTAAGCGGCGTTACGAACATAAAGGCTTTAATGCAGGGGAGCCGCGATACTAGTAGCCGAATGATAGAGAACTGGGCCCGCATGTAATAGTCGAGGTTAGGGCTTTTAGCCCTGGGTTAGAGTCTAACATCGAACCAAACTAGCTCTACGGTTAACTTTTCTGTTGTTGTTGTTGTTGTTTTTTTCTTGTTGTTGTTGTTGTTGTTGTTGTTTTTTTTTAAATCAAGAAGCGGGCCCATTCCAGCAAGGTGCCTAAGCAGTTATAGAGGGATTTTTTCCTTCCTTTCTTCGCTTCCTGTTTTATTTTTGTTTTGGGGTTTCTTTTGTCCTACCCTGGGTTAGGCCCGTAGCCGTGGGTTAAATTAACCTAGAGTTTTACATACGGGCCCTGGACTTGAAATGCTCCAGTCGTGAGTTCGAATCCCGGTTGGGGTCAAATATTTGTGCTGGCTTTTTCTTCATTGCCTCGTCTTTGTTGTTACCCTTATGTGGAGGAAAAGGACGTTAAACAAGCAACCGCCCTGAATTCTTAAGAACCTTCATAATCCGGAGTCAGCTGCTTCACAGCCTACGCAAAAAGTCAAGCGAGAAAAGAAAGCACGCGGCAGGGACAAACCCGCCCGCCCGCCTACCCACTCATACCCTACATTCACCGCCTACTCTTTTTGTTTCTTGACATAATCAGAGATCCTGCCCACAGTGTCTTGTATAATCCTGGTTGGGGTGATGCTGGTCGGTGAAGCTCAGTCTTATGAGATAACGAACTGATATTGATGACCTCTGACAGGTGGGCGGGGACTTGATTTTTTTTTTTTTTTCGTTGGTGAAATGCCATCAGGTCAGTGCTCGGTCTAACTTGAGCAGTGGCGGACGTGTTGTGGGGGAGGAGGGGGGGGGGGCATGGGGGAACTGAAGCATAGGCACTCACAGATTCAAATCTTAATACGTTTGTCACGCATACAACAACTTGACGCTGTTGAAAACTTTTCACTGATCGAATGCGCTTCGTCCGTGCATCAGAGTCAGTCACTTGGGGCACAGTATACCACGTGAAAACATTGTGGCGAATAATTATGTTGTTCTACATACTTAGACACGTACCGCGCACTGAGTAGACGACGTTATTTGGTTGCGGACTGAACTGACACCAAACAGACAGCGCTGATTGGTGGTTATTTTTAGCGACTTTGTCTATCGACGTGTAGTACAGATATGGAAGCGTTAGGACAAAGAAAGTCATAGTTCTCTTCTATTACAAGCCGCGGGTGGGGGTGGGTGGGGTGGGTGTTTGGGGGTTTCACGTCCTTTTCCACCACATAGGGTGATATCCGAGACTGTGCAACGATGAAAAAGCCAACACAAATATCTGGCCCCAGCCGGGATACGAACTCACGACCCGAGCATTAAAAGTCCAACGCTCTACCATTCGACCACCCCGGCTCCCCATTACAAGCCGCCGAGTCACGGAACTGGTGGCAGTGGCCAGAAGGAACATCTATTCATTTGGCAAACAGACTTAGAGAGCTTAGTGAGCGACAGTTTTTTTCCCCTCAGAACTCATAAAGAATATAGAGATTTTAACGATATTTGAAAATGAAAAAAAGGTATTTTCATTAGTCATGCTCATCGCAAACAGGGAGATGGCGTTTGCGATTGGCATGACTCATGGCATGAAAATAAAAAGGGGAGGGGGGATATCAGTCGCTGGTGATTTCATTCGTTTTCCTTGAAGTCTTCTCATGGGGGCGGGGGAGGAGGGGGGGGGGTGTTTCTTTGTTTTAGTAAAAGTTCTTCGGTGTGGATTGCAACAGTTCTGAATATTGGAAAAACAACTTTAACTCAGACCATACTGGTACACACCACACTCCGTCCCCTGCATCATAAGCCTCTGTAGCTCAATATCAATACAGTCAATAACGGTCCCGACCATCAGCTCACACCGACCACAGTCTAACTGTCCGTTACAATCGCGCCATTACCGTGTCTAGGCAGCAGACGACATACGGGACTGTGTTCCCCGCACAGCATTGATTCCTTTCGATTTCGCGCGTTTTCTTGTTTACTTAGGGAAGGGGGCATAAAAATATCCCCGATGTTATCGCTTAACGCAGCAATTCTTTTGTGTGGTCAGCGAAAAAATCTCAAATGGGGCGATCATTATAGCAGCCAATCCATTCGTCGTTTTTGGTTGATTGGCTGATCGATTGACTGACTGACTGATTGATTGATTGATTGAAAGAACAATAAATTATTGATAACTTTATCTTGCTGACTCATCGCTTGATGGATTTTACTTCATAATATTTATTTATTTATTTGATGCACATCTGGATACCGTGCAAATTCATGACGACCCTGCATCCTGCAGAGAAAAGACTTGTTTTCATTTGACCACTCGACCCTGTAGTCTAGATCCAAGTTTGGACCTCTTTCCTCCAGTCACACACAAACCCAGCCAGCAAGACGACAACACGACTGTGTCCTTGACATTTCGGAGAAAACCCACACAATGCGGCACGTTCCGCAGTGTACATACTACATAACCATCATTGCTCGTTTCCCGCGGCTCAGCCTCGACTATCAATCGAATATCAATCGCCTTTACAAGCCCCTCGACGGGAGGGTGGTCCGGCTGGTACTGCTGGTGTGGTTGTGGTTGTGGTTGTGTGGTACGAGGCACGTAAGCCCCGGGATGAGTGTCTGAGCTGTAACTAGCACACGACGGATCGAAGCGGACCTCGAGTTATCCGTTGATAATGTATTAGAACTTTTTTTTTTGTTTTTTTGTTTTTGGATGCTGTTTAAAGTCTCTATGTTCATAACGCCACTGAGATAGAAAACTGCCACTTTCGAAGCTGTAAGACTGTTTGCCAGATAATAATAATAATAATAATGAGTATTGTATAGGCGCTTTACCCAATTTCATGAATCGGCTCAAAGCGCCGCGAACTGAACCCAACACGCACGCTCACGTGAATCACACACATTCTCTCACACACCGGACATAAAACACGTTACAATCACGTGGTGCGAAGGGTCAGCTCAGCTATTTAAATTTCGGAATTTAGAATTGCCTTTATTTTTCAAATTTGTTGGGCTGAACATTTCCAAAGCAGAGGGGGAGGAGGCTGGAGTACCCGGAGAGAACCCCCGACGATCGGCCCGAATGAATGGTGTCACATACGAGAAGGAAAAATTGATAGAAGGATGTTTCATTTGGCTATTGCGACCGTTTCCGTGACTTTGTGGCTACTAATATCAGAGAAATACCACTTTCTTCTTGAGCCTACGATCCATTTTTGAACTAACTGGGACGCGATAAAGCAGTTAAAAATAGCAACCAATCAGCGCCGTCTAGCTGGCCCTCAGTCCGCAACTAAATAACGTCTTCAGCTCAGTGCGCGGTACACTTCTAGAACAACACACGCCGACCAGAATCACCACAAACGTCTCAGATGCTGAACTGTGACCTCAAGTGACTGACTCTGATGCACAGATTCAGCGCACTTGATGAAAAGTTTTTTGATGAAAATATTTGATGAAATTAACACGCTGCTGTAAGCCTGTCGTGAGGACTGAGACTTTAATGGTGCAGTGACGTCAGTGCCTGTGTTTTGGTGAGACACATGACCCGGTGTCCATATGTTGACTGAAAACAGCACACCACGGCTCAAACGGCTGCACGCCAGCCTTCTACAAAACATTTGCCTCTGCCGACCTTGCCATTATCAAAGGGGTAATATTTATGATTTGTATGCTCACAGATCGCTCTGAGCTACTTTCGTGGTGTCAAGCCTCACACCACTTAGACACCTGCACAGTGACACCATCTCAAAAATGGTGGCACTGATATAACTAGGGAACCAAGCCAACGATAACCCTGGAGTACGACCTCGACTTTTAGCCACGTGACTGGGATTAGCCAACAGACACGTACTCAGTGACGCGGCGAACACACTGTGCGAAGGGTGCTGTACCCACAGTTGTGTGACCGTGCTGTCTAGGTCAAGAGTGTAAATAGAAGTTGACAGCTCAGCTAGCGGGCGATAATTACCGGCCGCGAGTGTGCAGGGGCTGATGATAACCGTGACGTGGGCAGCATAGCAGCCAGCTTACCCTCGGACCCCGGTCTAAAGTAGGTAGACTGATAGATGTCAGCGCTGGTCAGTTGGGATCGAGCATTAGTTTGGGGGATTTGGGTTGTTTTGTATAAGATTAATAAGTGCATTGTCGATGCATAAATTCTATGGTTAATGCTAACGTTAGTCGGACACTGTAGACATTGTATTGGTTGATTGGGCGCTAGCAATATTGTGGGGATGTTGGAAAGATGCAGATCTGTAGGTTAGGTCGTCCCTGTACTCATTATTGACTGGTCCGGTGTACCTGGAATCATTGTTTGGGGCCTAGCCATACTTGGGGATGGACATCGTGCTGGTATGTGAGACCTGGCAATTTAAGGGGCAGTAGTAGCTTGTCTCTTAGAGAGAGATGTAGTGTTGTGTGTGTGTGTGAGCAGTAGTGTGTAGGTGTTCAGAGCTAGGGGTAGGGCGTCTGTAGTCAGAGTGGTACCATGGAAGCGGGTTAGCTAGAGACAGTTGCGTTAGTGGGATGGGTAGTAGCGATCGCATAGGAATAGGGTAGAAGGTGAAACGTTAGAGTTATGGGAAGTAATTGGTCCACTTTAGAGATGTGTGTGTTAGGCTTCTAGCCGTCTGAGTGTGCCGATCCATGGATCAGTCTTCGTTGTGAGTATAATGTTGTGTGTTACATCTTGTACCCTGTGTGTTCCAATAAATAAGTTTAGCCGGCTCTTCCTTTGTACTGATTCCTTTTCCCCTCACCCGTCGCTCCCCAGATTGGATGCGAGAGACTGCGGGCTGTAGTGTCATTGTTTGTATGTGTGCAAGCGAGTGGCTCATCCCCAGTAGCCGTGGATATAATACCATCCAACCCGAACGGTTACAGTTGCACGAAGCGTAGACACCACTGTATCGCATTAAGAGCTCTGCTAATCATGAAGAGAGAGTATTTCGAGCGTACAGGCGCACTCAGCAGCGAAACTGTTCCAAACCATGAGTTGGATCAGGAAACACGGAAATAGCGCGATATTTTGTCGTGTTTATGTGTATTATTATTTACTGCCAGTGTTGTCTTGAGATCTGACACACAGAAGAGATTTAGCGGCAGGCATAAAATGGCAGACGATATACAGCGGGACGCCTATGCTGGCTCATTACAGGGCCAAATCAGGTTGTTTTTTGAGGGTGTGTGTGTGTGTGTGTGTGTGTGTGTGTGTGTGTGTGTGTGTGTGTGTGTGTGTGTGTGTGTGTGTGTGAGGGGAGGGGTCCTCGACAGATAGTGGGATTGAGTGGCAACGACTAATGGGGGTCTGAAGCAGTATGTTATTTTGTGCATGAAAAATATGCTTCTTGTTGTTGTTGTTAATGCAAGTGTTGTTGTGTTTTTGATTGTTTTTGTTGTCGGGTTTTTTGGTGTTTTTTTTTTTTCTTTTTTTTTTTTTTGGGGGGGGGGGGGGGGTTTCTGTTTGGTTTTGATTGATTGATTTATTTATTGTTCTTTTGGTGGTTGTTGTGGTTGCTGTTGGTTTGTGTGTGTGTGTGTGTGTGTGTGAATGTGTGTGTGTGTGTGTGTGTGTGTGTGTGTGTGTGTGTGTGTGTGTGTGTGTGTGTGTGTGCGTGCGTGTGCGTGTGCGTGTGTGTGTGTTGGGGGGGGGGGGGCTTGACCACCCACAACCACCCCCTCCCTGTCCGGCCCTGCACCAGACCAACTGAAACCCACTAACTTCAGACAGGCTGTCCTTCTCGACGCTCGGATGTGTAGTAAAATCTAAAGATGACGAAGAGAAGACACGGGTCACTCAACAAAAAACAACAACAACAAAAATTAAGCGTGACTATTTCCATTCTGTTGTCATGGTGCTATGTTGCGTCAATCAGATAACGACTGTTACATAATCCAACCACTGCATGCGGGCAAGAGACATCGGTGGATTGTCATTAGTGCTGTCAGTGGCAACTGGCAAATGAATCCGTGGACCAGCTGTGAGAAACCAGAGACGGGTGGGTGGGTGTTTGGGGGTTTAACGTCCTTTTCCACCACATAGGGTGATATCAAAGACGGGGCAACGATGAAAAAGCCAGCACAAATATTTGGCCCCAGCCGGGATCGAACTCAGGACCCGAGCATGAGAAGTCCAACGCTCTACCACTCGACCACCCCGGCTCCCCGAAACCAGAGACAAATGCGCTGCAGCGTCAACAATGTAATACGAAACTAATCTGCTGACTCAGTTGTTCCATTATCCCTACACTAGTCAGCCGTCACTGATGAAGCGTGGTCGCCGTCGGCGGCGGTGTTGGCGATGATGTGGTGGTTGCTGTGGTAGACTGCATGCACGGCGGGGTGATCGAAGACTGATAACAGAAACAGGGGGAAAGACAAACGCCTGCAGCGCCCATTAAGCTGGCCCCGCTTCCATATATCATCTCTCGACATCTCGCACAAATCCGCCAAAAGCACCTGATGCTAATACACCAGAGGGAGGAACGAAATCCCCCCCTCCCCGTCCTCCTGCCCCCCCCCCCCCCCACACACACACACACGCTGAGATACAGAGAGAGGGAGGGGGAGTGGGAGGGACAGGGTGGGTGGGGTGGGGTGGGTGTTTGGTAGTTTAACGTCCTTTTCCACCAAGTAAGGGTGACATCCAAGACGGGGAGGGGGGGGGAGAGAGAGAGAGAGAGATTAAATGAAACTTTATTTTCCAAGGCTAAAAAGATATAGGTACAAAGACCTGTCCTCTATCTCGCTAAACTAGGAAAAACTACACTACAAAGAAATCACACGCACAGATACAGAGAGAGAGAGAGAGAGAGAGAGAGAGAGAGAGAGAGAGACTGACTGACTGACTGACTGACTGAAACGTTTATTTCAGGATAAAGACTTGTAGGCATGGTCTGCCTATCTTACAAGCTGTCCTGCTAATCTACGAACACTAAAAAAATAAAGGCTAACATTACAAAAAAACGTATACCAGGCACAAAGGGAGTAATCTAATAAGAAAGTAGAAAAAACAAAAACAAAAAAAACATGCAAAGATACAAAGAAGCGCAAGAAATTCAAAGGAAACACATCGGAAAATAGGTGAAGAAGTAGATAGCATGGTGTTTGAAATTGTAGTATACAACATAACTTGTAAAAAGGTAACATGTAATAGTGCCATCTGATAACGAGTAATTTAGCACGGTTCAGATATTGTTCGTGGACCTATGACTTACGTAAGTATCTGAGAAGTTGAGTTTTAAATGAATGAAGCTTCGGGGTACATTTTAAGTATGCTGGCAACTGGTTCCATGAAAGTGACCCAGAGAATGAGAGGCTTGTTTTAAAAATGTCCAATCTAGGTAATGGTAATTGGAACAGGCCATTTCTTGCGTTGTGTCGCTGACTTGGTTGAAAGAACGTGGTCAGATATGGAGGAGCCTTACAGTGGACTATCTTGTGCATGAAAACACACCGGTTGAACTCAAGATGCTTGGTAAGGGGGAGAAGTTCGAGCGCTCTAAGTTTTTCTTCTGTGGGTAAGGGCCCAGGATGTAAAAGCTTTATACCACGTTTATAGAGAGAATTGATCTTTTTCAAGTGAATATCACCACATTTGTCCCAGAGAGAGAGAGAGAGAGAGCACAAACCCACACACACCCACACACACCCACACATATTCCCATCTTCACCTCTAATTGCAAGACAACCCAAAATTGTGGGCATCAACATTGCAAGACAACCCAAAATTGTGGGCATCAACGGAGACAAACTGTGAGACAAATGAGATCAATTCAGGGGACATCACCACGATTTGTCTCGGCAACGCGAGAGAAGTGAATATCCTGACAATGCGCAGGTCACTACAAATTTCGGCCAAGCTGACAGCACGGCATCGTTCTTCATCGTTGTCGGGTAACCTGAGCTACCCAAGGACGCCGTATTCCAGTCGACTGAACGTTCCGCCACCCGATTTGGCGGCCTCAACAAATTTGATTTCCGAGGCTTAATTTAATCTGGACTGAGACCTGTCTAGGGGAAAGGGAGGGTGGGGGGGGAGGGGGACGGGGGGGGGGATGGGGATCGGATGTGTGTGTGTGTGTGTGTGTGTGTGTGTGTGTGTGTGTGTGTGTGTGTGTGTGTGTGTGTGTGTGTGTGTGCCAGCGTGAGCCCTGATCACTAGGCTTTTTTTGTTGTTGTTGTTGTTGCTATTTTCACATACCTCTTGCGGGTCAAATAATACAACACTTGCCGTGGTTGATTCGAACTCATCTGCACAGCTATTGACACACAAAACGCTGCTGAAATGCCAAGAGTTACGCCCCGCCAATCTCCCCCCCCCCCCTCCAATCTCCGCCTCTTCCAACCGCCACAGACCATCCAAAGCACTTCCTCCATCATCTAACCGGATTTCTCAGACTTTTACGGATTTCTCTGATAAAAGCAGAGAAAAGCAGACGGGGTTGGGGAGTACTCTTCAAACCCTAGCAATGATCACACCATAGCTCACGAGATAAATCCAAAACAAAATACAACTTTCGCAAATGCTTTAGAAACCTACATTATGAGCAGAGCCACAGCAAACAACAACCACCCAACAAAACAAAAAACAACAAGTACAAGAAGGCCATGCCGAGGCGGTGCCAAAAGCCCCTGCCCTGACATTTTCCATCCTACCGGCTTTCTAAGCGGAGTAAGCCCCTAGGAAAAGGGAAGCAACACCTCGTGCCGTGAGCTGAGCTTAGTTGCCTCCCTTGAGAAGCCTTGCCTACGGTAGGCATAGGCTAGCTTTACGTAGCATTTCAGCAAAGCACTGTCACCTTGACCCCTGTTTAAGGTTAGCCAAAACAAATAGACTTCTTTGGGGTCGGGTAATGAACAAAAATCGTGTTGACTGGTTCACCCGTTCTTGGGATATTTTGCACACACACACACACACACACACACACACACGCACGCCCGCACGCACGCACGCACGCCCGCACGCACGCCCGCACGCACGCACGCACTCACGCACGCACGCACGCACGCACTGACGCACACACACACACACGCGCGCGCGCAGTTGATCGCAATAACCCCCGTTTCCCAGAGCAGAAAACCCCATACACTAAGCTTGTCCAGGATATCATGCACTCTGTTTATGAGGAGACCGTCCGGTCACAAAAAACATCTCGCTGCTGCAAGCTCAGCAAAAACAGTCGGAAACAATACGTCACCGCGTGACGCACACCACTCATTTGCACTCGCCAGCACACAAGAAATAGGAGCTGTCAAAAGCCGAACGCAGTACCATGCATTTTCCACCCTGAATTTGTTTGTCACGTCCTAGTGACACTTCCGGGAGTCACAGTGTCTTTGACACCGCAAGTTAAGTACGTTAGATACATCTCTTTCATGGTGGCATGTTTGTTTGTAGTCTTCTTTTTTTTCTTTTTTTTTTTTTGGGGGGGGGGGGGGGGGGGGTAAGGTCCTAAGACACTTTCCGAGAGGTAAGGTGCCCTGGACAGTAGGTTTTTCTTTATATTTTCTTTAGCATTTTTGTTAAAACTGATAAATCCTGCTTCCAGATAAACATCGACCTGCAGTCAGTGTTCTCAGTCAGGTTACTGCGAAATGAAACACTTGAAATAATGACAGCCGAACCACGGTTTAAACAACTTATTCAATTAACAATTGAATTCGGGTGCTTGCTGAACACACACACACACACACACACACACACACACACACACACACACACACAGAGCGGGTTCCCAAGCCATAGATCACCACCTTTTTCCACGGGAAAAACGATTCGGATTTTCTATAAAAAAATTTAAAAAAAAAAACGATTGAAAGGAGCCGCATGTACTAATACGTTACTACAATCTACAGACGTGTAATTGTATGCTAATGTTTTAGTAAAATAACGACTTTGAATGCCGCGTGCAAATCGCCGTCGAAACCGTCGAAGCTGCAGAACTGACGGCAAAATGTCGTCCATTTGGATTGCCTCCCTTGAAGACTGAATCTCCCGGTACTCGGGACACAGGAACAAAGGGACGTCACGCAGCACTCGGACATGAACGAAGCCATTACAAACTGACCGGCGCAAATGTTCTGGCTACAGGAAAACTATTCTAAACCGATGAAAAACTCACACACACACATACACACTCCACAGCACGCGAGGAAAATGCAGCAGTGCTAGCTAGCAAACTGTACATCTAGAGGAACAATCTTTCTAGCGTGCATGCACGCACACACCACTAAAACGACACAAACAAACAAATAAACAAACAAACAAACAAACAAAAAACTGGGTTGTGGCACACACACAAAATGCCTCCGTCCACCTCTTCAAAAAAAAAAATGAAAAAAAAAATTAATAGATAATATTAATAATAATAACAACACAAATTCCTGAAACTATGACTGCGAAGGGACTAAACTAGCAAGCATGCGCGTCACACACTTGGTTCGCTACCTTCCGTTCCGAGCTTGGTGACTGCCCAACCTGTCATGGACCAAGGGAGACAACCATCAGCCATCAGACAGACATATTTTACGCGAGCGCACGACAGGGTTGTCAGATTGTTAGAATGTACGTGAATGGAATTCAACATCTGTAGTGCAGATACGTTGCTGCAAAGGTGAGGAAGTCCCTGACAGGGTAAAAGTTGCGGAGATTTACTCTGGGGGTAGTGTGTGTGTGTGTGTGTGTGTGTGTGTGTGTGTGTGTGTGTGTGTGTGTGTGTGTGTGTGAGAGTGTGTGTGAGAGAGAGAGAGAGAGAGAGAGAGAGCGAGCCGGCCAGCCAGCCAGCCAGACGAGACAGAAACAGAGAGACAGCCAGCCAGACAGACAGAGAGACAGAGACAGAGATAGACAGACGGCGACAGAGCGCCAGCCAGCCAGACAGACAGACAGACGGACGGACGGACAACAACGGAGTTACCTACGACACAGCAAGCCATCATTTGGGTTACTTGAGTTACACTACAGAAAGTGTCGACACTGCAATCTACCAACACACAGTGGAGCCTAGAAGCCGCCGCACTGTGCAATTTCAAACTGTCTTAAAAATTCATACTGCTGATACTAACGACAACCTTGTAGATCGATTAGATAAAGGACATAAGATGAAGATAACAGCTGTATCAGTTGCAGTATTTATCTAACTTTGGGGGCCAACTGCATGGAGCGTACTGTGAGCTCACTCAGCTGCGAACCATCTCACGCAAACAATCCACGGGAGAATACTCCTGCAAACTTGCGCCGTAGCACAAGGAGTTGTCTAACTTCCACTGCTTTCCGCGCCAGTCCTCATCACACCAACAACCCGTCCAAACACTGATAATAATAGTCAAGGCAAGCGCACTTATCCACCCAAAGACGCTGCATCTTGTACGAAAAAGCTCCCTCAAACACCGTACTTACCTGCGACCAGCGCTAAACCCTTGTATGACGCGCGCCAATGTCAGTCGACGAATTCGTATTTTCTCGAACTTACCCCGTGTTTCCCCGTTGGAACAGAATCAAGTGGGTGAATGTGCGTGCGTAGCTTACTCGTAACTTTAAGATCGGATAGGTGATACACACTCTACAGGTATTGTTTCCAGATGTCGATCTATGTAGTCGTCAGGAGGAGAGAATGTTGATGGACTTACCTGCAACACACAGAAAAAAGGACACAACATTAGTGACATGATAAAAATCGGTCATCGGCCGGCCACGCAAATGGCACACAGACAAAATGCGTATTCAAGACCATGGCATCTGTCTGTCTGTCTGCCTGTCTGTCTGTCGCACACACACACACACACACACACACACACACACACACACACACACACACACACGCGCGCGCGCGCGCTAAGCCCTCCCTTCGTAAACGAAGACATCCTATCTTTCTCAATGTAACACTAATGATATTTTTCTTCTTCTTCTTCTGCTTCATCAATCAATCAATCAATCAATCAATCAAACAAACTAGTACAAAAAATCAGGTTAGGTAACTCATCAGGTCAGATAACTCAAATATTTGTGCTGGGTTTTTCATCGTTGCCCAGTTTGATATCACCCGTATGTGGTGGAAAAGGACGTTAAACCCCCAAACACCAACCCACCCTGTGACTCTGTGTGTGTGTGTGTGTGTGTGTGTGTGTGTGTGTGTGTGTGTGTGTGTGTGTGTGTGTGCGCGCGCGCGCGCGCGCGAAAGAGTTAGTTCCATAGGTATTTGAGACTTCAACGCCGAGCAATCAACGAAGGCCCTAATTTGGCGGCCAACCGAAGCCTTTCTCTCTCATGTCCACCGTCACAGCTCGCTTCGCTGGATTGTGACGTCACCACTATATTGTCTCAGCCGACAGTTTGGAAAATTGACGGAAAAGCGTCATCATGCGTCATCATGCACGCACATCTTCCCGCGGCTAGCACAGCCACTGAAAAAGTCAACAAATACTCGGACGCAGTTTGGCATTTTTGCACTTGTCATAACGGTATGGGGGAGTGAGGGAGGGGGGGGGGCAGGGTGCAATTAACTCGTTGTATCAACTTAGACGCGGAACATGGTTTTGCATTACTTGTTTTGCCAAACACGTCAAACACTGGCTATTCATTATATGGTGCCGCCTCAGTGCATGACAGGGCAAACCGAGTTTTCACGCCGGACTCAGTGTAGGCTGGGTGGGAGACGTGACACTGGGTTGAGAGACACGTTAATAATGCGGGCCTGATAAAGTCAGAAAAACATGCACGGGTACATGTACACAGTAATGTCATAGGTTAGAGTGATCGCACAGCCCGGCCGGGTTAGTTGCTGACTGAGGCCGATACCAGGAAATCATGTCTTTTCGTAAAATCTCTCTCTCTCTCTCTCTCAGTGTGTGTGTGTGTGTGTGTGTGTGTGTGTGTGTGTGACGGTGTGTGTGTGTTTGTGTGAACGTCATCATTATTTGTTTTACGGGGCCGGGTCGACACCTATGATCCATCAAGTTCTCTTTCATCACTGACGCAAACAAGCTTAAACAGCCGGTTTCCGGTGAAAGCGAAAGCATGAACGAACACTTAACTTCTTGATGCGAAAAGTTCAGCTACGCTTGCATCACACACACACACACACACACACACACACACAGAGATCACTGAACTTCTCCGTCGTGGCCGGGGAAGCCGGGCTCGCCCTAGGCCGAAGAGCCTGAGCAAGAATCGGATCGAATACGCGTTCATTAGTCAGTAAACAATTTTAAAGCTTTACTCTACGACGAGAAAAAAATCACAGAACACGATGTGCCAGTTCTGAACCAGCGTTGCTAACAACCAGAGAGAGAGAGAGAGACAGGGAGAGTCGAGGTGACACGTGCTTTACAGGAATGCTTCCCCTCGGGCAAGAAACCAGGCTACACCGCGTGCACGTGCAACCCACAAATCAAAAAAACAGCCTAAGGCACGTGGCGTCAGAGACACACGCCTCCCCCCCCCCTCTCTCTCTCTCTCTCTTAAAGGTAAGAGCAGCAGACATGGCCGTACTTCAGTTTGCGCCTGGCACCGCCAACACGCTGCAACATTCATCAACGGAAAGTCCCGGCAAGGCCTACATCTGCTGCACCTGGGCGCGTCATGCACCCCAAATAATAGCATGAAGTCTGCGAGGGGTATGTGGGGGAAACAGTTACAAGTGTCGTCAGAGCCGCAAACGCACGCACGTCATTTTGTATAATTTGCGTCAACTGAAACTCAGTGACGAGCGGTTCTCACCCCCCCCCACCCCCACCTTTCGGTCACCTTCCCCTCTCCCTCTCTCTTCTCACTTGGGTGGGGTGGCGTGGGGGGTGAGGGGGCGGTGGCGTGTGAGTGATTTGATGGCATGTGCGTGCAAGTCTGTCAACGGAGTTCGAGTGAATCCAGCAAATTCGCCGGCTGGATCAATAACAAAAGAAATGGTTCTTATACTAACAGCTGTTGACTGACGTGACAAATACTGACGGACAGTTTGCTGGGTCAGTGTGGGTTCATGCTGAACTACCCGACGTCAGTGTATTGTAAAGCACACACACACACACACACACAGAGCTGTAACTGAGACAAGCACTGCGTAGCTCTGTGTAGAGTAGGTCTACTATCGTCACCATAAAACGAAGTCAAGTAGACACAGCAAGAAAAGTGATCGCCCTACTTAAACATCCTCACCGCTTCCTACTTCTGAACTACAGAATCTCGGACCTTCAAAATCGGAAAAGGGCTTCCGTGCTTATTAAATCCATAACGCTTAGACCCTTTCACTAAACGATGGTTCGGCATTTCCAGGATCTCTACCCTGAAATGGTCAAATAACCTAAGTGCTTGCAAACTACGTGGACCTTAGCCCCTTTTTACCACACGATGGCACAACTCTCCCTTGCCTCCCAAGGCCATTACCTGACCAACGCCGCCTACTTCATTGTGAGCGGGATCAGACAGATAAATAGCCCCGCCGCTAATAGTGCTGATGAAGACAAATGCTGATGGCTGAGTGTCGGGGGGGGGGGGGGGGGTCGGGTCTGCCCTGTGTGTCCTCGTGATGAGATGGGAAGGTTAATTTCGGGCAGCACGCGATCTGATGGACTGTCGTTGGCGAGTTTGCGTTCACTGAGAGAGCGTTTAGAGCAAAAATGCTAACATGGTGAGGACGGGAAAGGTTAGGTTATTAACGGTAACGAGAATGGATCTGTTTTATCGATCCATCTGATCAGTCTGTTGGCCGGACAAACAGTAAATCGGCCAACAATCCAGTCCAATCGATCCATCAATCCATATATTCATCCATCATTCAATATTGACTATTGAATCCATCCATCCATCCATCCATCCATGAAAAAGGATAGGTATTGAGTGGCGCTGCACCGCGGCGGCGCGCTTCCCGCAGTGGAAGCAACACGAATTTCCCGAAAGGGACAATAAAGTAGTTTAAAAAAAAAATCCCTCCATCAGTGAATTGAATTGAATTTTGTATCCATCCATTCATCCATCAGCGAATTGAATTAAATATATAAATATATTAAATATCAAATATTGATTACTGAATCCATCCCTCCATCCATTAGTTCATCCATCAGTAAGTCAATCAGTCAATCAATGTCCGGGCTGTCATTCAGTCATCAGTCAGCTCAAAACCCTATCTCTTAAAAGCCTATGCAAAAATCGCATTGTCACTTGAAATCTTCAGATCTCTAGAAGCCACTTGAAGCCACTATTGCGCAATCTGCAGCAGTCTCGCGCCCAGCGAGGGGGAAGACCCACGCCTTGCGTAATAGTGGCTTGTCGTTGTGGAAACAGAAACCCAAAGAAAAACAAACCCACACATCAGTCAAACGTAGCGACAAAAGGAAGTGTACGCTACACGGATGGGCCTACTGCGGTTTCTGTCTCTCCAAAGCGAGATGCTCCAGATAAGACTAGAGTGGGAGTGACGTCCCCTGTATGTTTCGCTGCTGAATGTATTTTCCGGCATAGTCATCGGAGAGACTGGACACCCAGCGCTAACCTCATTTTCATCCCAAGTCGTTCCCAGACAACCGTTCCCCTTTGGCAATATACCACGGGTGGTTAGTATGTATCACGTGTTTGAAATGATTTGCCGCGGAGACAAGAAAGTATCAACACTAGTTTATGCCGGGTAGACACACTCACACGGTCAGTAACCACAGACTAACTCCATCTCCATTCCAAATCGAGTGGTTCCCCTACAGAACGGAACCCGAGGCAATACTAAGGGTGGTTAGTATGTATCACGTGTTTGAAATGGTTTGCCGCGGGTGGGTGGGTGTTTGGGAGTTTAACGTCCACCACGGATGGGCGATATCAAATACGGAGCAACGAGAAAAAGGCCAGGATAAATATCTGGCCCCAGCCGGGATTCGAACTCGAGACCCGAGCACTGAGAGTCCAACGCCCTATCATTCGGCTATCCCGGCTCTGATTTGCCGCGGAGACTACAGGACGTGTAATAGTTTATGATGGACGCAGTCACAGTCAGTATAACCACGGCCTAACATCATCTCCATTCCAAATCGAGTCTTTTCCCTAGAGAACAGACCCCCTGGCCATACTAACGGTGGTTGACATGTATCACGTCTTTGAGGCGACTTGCCGCGGAGACAGGACGTATACTGTTTAATAATAATAATAATACTAACAATAATAAGTATTGTATAGGCGCTTTACCCAATTTTACGAATCAGCTCAAAGCGCCGCGAACTGAACCCAACACGCACGCTCACGTCAATCACACGCATTCTCTCACACACTGGACATAAACACATTACACTCACGTGGTGCGAAGGGTCAGCTCAGCTATTTACATGTCGGAATTTAGAATTGCATTTATTTTTCAAATTTGGTGGGCTGAACATTTCCAAAGCAGAGGGGGAGGAAGCCGGAGTACCCAGAGAGAACCCCCGACGATCGGCCCGAATGAACGGTGCCACATACGAGAAGGAAAAATTCTTTGCCCCGAGTGGGACTCGAACCCCCAACCTCTCGCAGTGGTGACAAGTCTCTTAACCACTAAACCACCGACCGCCCCAATGGTAATGGTAGACACAGTCGGTAACCACGTGCCAACTCTATCTCCATTCCAAATCGAGTGGTTCCCCATACAGAACAGAACCCCCTGGCAATACTAAGGGTGGTAAGTATGTATCACGTCTATAAGACGACTTGCCGTGGGGACGAGACGTGTTGATGGGAGACTGTATTTCACCCCCAGAGGACTGAGATCAAATGCCCGACTTGCGAGCTGAAACGGTTTCGGTTGCTACCGACGTAGCTCGGGTGTAACACGTGCTGACTCCGGGCAACACAGGAGCAGAGTTTGACACGATCGCCTCCGTGTCGCCAAAAGGTCTTACTTCGAGAGATCGTAGTACGAGCTGTTTTCGTGGTATCTATCACCACACCACTTAGACACCTTCACAGTGACGTAATACTGGCACTGAGCCAACAGAAGCGTACTCGATAACGCGGCGACTAGTCGTAGAATTTGAATGTTCGACCGCTCGCGTAAAGTGTAAACAACATTGCATCGCATTATGAGCTGTACTAATCACCATAACAGAGGATTTCGAGCGTACAGGCGCACGCACGAGCGAAACTGTTCCAAAACATAAGCTGGCGTAGCGAAGATAGAGTTACTCGTTTAACCTCAGACACCCTCATGGTTTTTTGTTTGGTTTGTTGTTGTTGTTGTTGTTGTTGTTGTTGTCGGACTTAACCAAACATCTGTCTTAGATGTTGTACTTGACTTTGACATCGCCTTCCACGGGTTGTCAGGGAAACCTGACAGCAGACATGTTGGAAAGGGAGGTAACAAACTGTTAGCCTACAGCCGTGGCTCGGGCAGAACGAGCTTGACCCTTTCAGCGCCACAGAATAGTAGGACACAGCTTAACACATCACCTACCCCAAACAGTCTCTCCTAAAATTCGACCATATCGCATACGCATACACAATGTCCTTGCCACGACCTTCCATGCTGAACAAAAGGGTCAGGATATCCACTATTGGCGCTGTTCTTGTACATCCAGTCAGTATGAAACCCGATTTATTACCAGAAGGGCGGCTGCGAAGGTGTATGTAAACATCGCATGACATCTATATCAAACGGGAACGAATGTTTATGGGAAGCTCGGTGTTTGCGCTCTTCTTCAGAGAGTGACTGGCGCCGGCGCAGAGTAAATAAAACATGACCCGGATTTCTTATTTTAATCCTGAATGATGTAGTGGTCCGATCAGTTGTCGAACTTGGTGTCTGGTAGCTGAATGCCATCTTGCAATCATAATTCATACTGAAATAGACAAGACTCTCCAGAGATCTCCAAATTCATATATGTCCGCAGTGAGTAAATAACAAAAGAGAATTACAGAGGCCAAGGTCCACACACACGTCGTAGGAGAGAGTTCGAGAAACTCGGACTAGTTGTCTAGGGAAATGACGTATGAAGGACAATGTGACACCCGGGGCGCAGCCACAGATACGTCTGTGGGCGCAGCACTGGACTGGAGTGTTTCAGACAAACTGTGAGGTTCGAAACTGCAATGGGAACTCTCAAAGCAAGCATTTTAGCCAATAGGAAAACAGATCAAACTTCGCTGCAGTTCAAAGGCCCAACAAGCTTTCACACACACACACACACACACACACACACACACACACACACACACACACACACACACAAATCGGTTGCTCATAGCCGTAGTCCATAAGGCATATGCAGCTTGAGACCTTTTTTATCCCAAAGGTTTCTGAGAGATCAGTAACATAGTTCCACCCACACCTGACCGGCCCCCGTAGTGTAGTGGTTAGCACTTCTGACGATGGTCCGGGAGACCCGGGTTCGAGTCCCAGCCGTGGCAAGCGGGATTTTTCCTACCTATGTCGGCTCCTACCCAGAGCGGGTAGGCTATGGGCCCAGTGGGGAGGCTGTTGCCACACAGCCGAGATTCACTCACTTCAAGGGTGCGACTTCGGGGGTGCTTCCCTTGGTGTGGCACATGTCATGATGTGGATGATTACACGGCCGGCACCGCAGGTGCCGAAGTTCCTGGGCCTCGTTACCGCCGGGATATTTATGATAGAAAGCGTGGAATGCGGCCCTGTCCCGCAGTCCCAAACCACACGGACCTCCATAGCATCATCATACCATCAAGCTCATCTTCATCATCACGCATAATAAAAATTGCCCCATCTTCCGAGCCCTCCGTGAATTCCACCCACGTGGAACTCAATACAGCGCTAGCAAAACGGGTTTCTATCAGTCAAAGAGAAGCAAATATGAATTAGTAAGCTACTGGGAAAATCTCTCTGCATAGAAAGAGTTAAAGCTTTAACCGTTGAAAAAGAAAGAATCATGGTCATTGTCATTGTCACTGTCGTTGTCAGAACGCTGGGAACGACCGACCAGTAAAAGTGCATGGTGGTTCACATCTTACCAAGGACGGCCGGCAGAAAGCCACAACTATGCACGTGTCGTTACGCCACTAATGGTGTTGTGTTTTTCGACATTGTAAACAGCCGATGTCGATCTGTGAGCCCTGAAAGGTTAACTCGTGCCCCGTCCATCAAAATCCGAAATGTCAAAGTGCTCACTCCGCTGTCTTCGGCAGCCCCGTTTCGCCGGTCTAATCGGTAATGGACGCTTCCGGTAAAGCCAGTCCCCTACTTGCACTCGATAGAGTTGCTGCGACACAGCACGGACCTCGCATTTCAATCTCTATTTTCAGCCACAAATGAAAACAAAAGACGAGATCGCCGAGGCATTTTAGACGGATGCACGATGCCTGCGTTCTGTTTCCAATAGCAGAGGCTGTTTAGTAGCGAGGAATGGTGTTGCGTCAGACTATAGGACCGCCTCTGACTTGTAAGAGGGCCCATCTTTTTTTTTCTTTTCTTTTTTTCTAGCGGCTGAGTGACCAGTTGTTTCTGCTGCTTGTGTTTTACAGACTCAGGGGCGTAGGAACCACGGGGGCCTAGGCCCCCGTTTGATTTTTGAAAGGGGGCCCCGAATATTTTTGGGCCATCCTTGCTTTTGATAAGAGGAGAGGGGGCCCACCAGTGGTGCCCCCCCCCCCCTGCTCTGCTGTCGCAGGACACAATCCTTGGCAGTCAAAACACACACACACACACACACACACACACACACACACACACACACACACACACACACACACACCCCTCTTCACCGCGGCCGTATGGCTCACCCGACTTAGTGGGCCCCCCTTCCTCTCAGCATCTTCCTACGCGCATCTTCCTACGCGCCTGCTATTTCAAAATTTGTTGCTTCAGTGATCTGTATTGTTTTCTTGCGTGTCTGACTTTATTTGAGAAAGAAGATTTGTTTATTTGAGAAAGAAGATTTGTTCTCTTGCGTGTCTGACTCCATTATTATTATTATTTGCAGAATTTATTTGTGTGTGTGTGTGTGTGTGTGTGTGTGTGTGTGTGTGTGTGTGTGTGTGTGTTTGGGGGGGGGGGAGGGGCGTGTCTACCAGCGAAGAATCCCACAGACAAAGACAGAAATCTGTATCGGACAAGATAGCGCGCCATAGATAAACCGTGTCTGCTTGGATAAAATCTGCCTGGAGGTGCTTTGCAAATAATCATTTGCCAGCGTTCCAGATACAATTGACTGTCTTTCTTTGTGGATATTCCAGAATTTACGCGAATGCCAGGCGAGTTCAGCGTGGGCGGCTGAACTCCCCGTGGAACAAACGTGTTTTGGTTGGAGACAAACAACACATTTAATTGTGGTTTTCAGCCTTGCGCAGTCGTCAGCAGGCGTCCTCACAAAAAAAAAAACAAACAAACAAAAAAAACACGCTCACTCATGGGGAACGGAGGGGGGGGGGGAGGGTGTAGCCAAGACAGCGGGATGTAGTCTTGCACTACTTCGACTGATTCACGATAAATGGACGTGTTCAAAATATAAGCGTGCAAACGTCGGGTCTGCACTGTAGCACTGTGTTGGTAACAGTCATTTCCTGGTTCTTTCTTTCACAAAGACCACCCGAAAAGTGTTTCCGGTGTCACTCACATTTGAACATGGAAACACTCAGTGCTACTGTCCACTGGAATTCGGTTTGTCTGTGAAAGAGAGCGGCCCGATACTACACTGTAAAGAGTAGTGCATACTCATATTTCAAACATGTCGTTTCACGTGAGGGTTGGGTGGGGTGGGGTGGGGTGGGTGTTGAGTTTAACGTCCTTTTCCACCACGTATGGGTGACATCAAAGACGGGGCAACGAGAAAAGGCCAGCACAAATATCTGGCCCCAGCCGGGATTCGAACTCACGGCCCGAGCATTGAAAGTCCAACGCTCTACCATTCGGCTATCCCGGCTCCCCCACCTGAGAGGCATCGCCGTCAAAATGTTTGAATCGTGGTAGCACTGGAATCACACTCCGCCGTCTTGTCCTACCCCCCCCCCCCCCCCCCCCCCCCCATAAAGAAGGTATAGAAGATGTTCAAATAAATTCTAAACCAACAACTGCAGTTTTCCTCGATAAACATTAACATCAAAGCAAGTCGGTCTGCTCAGCGCAAACAGACATGCAGCCTGGGAGAAAGCAGCTTAGCCCCTCCACACACAGCCATGAAATGAAATGTGGACCATCAAAACCAGACCCCATGCTTTCATGGCCTTCCTTCAAGGTGTATATCACATTAAGTACGCCTGTATGTCTGTATGCTTTAGATACGAGAAAAATGACGGGGAACATGTAATATAAACTGGACAGAAACTGGTCGTAAATATGAAAATTCAGTTGAGCACTCAGCCCAGCTAAGAATCACGTGAATCTTCTATATGACTGGTGTCAAACGCTGATCTCATTGCTCGTTTGTTGATATACTTGTTAGCTAGCAAAGCTGTATGTATGTGTGAGTGAATGAATTTAGGTGTGTGTGTGTGTGTGTGTGTGTGTGTGTGTGTGTGTGTGTGTGTGTGTGTGTGTGTGTGTGTGTGTGTGTGGTGTGGCATATTAGTCTTGTAACGTATGAATATAGTATAGCTGTTATTGTCTATATGTGCCATTTGTCTGTGTACTGTATGTAGATGTCTTGTATAAAATGCCAAAAAGAAGAATTCTTTAAAAAGAGGCACGTGTTCTCCATTTCCGCAGGACGCAGGGCACCTCAGTGTTGAGTCGAAATCACTGGGGGTTGTTTTGTTGCCAGCTCCGACTTGAGATTATTTCACTTCACAGCGGATAAGTAATCATCCCCTAACATTTTATTGTCTTGTCTTATCGACAAAGCATGCTGTTACCGCAGAGCAAAGATAGCGATCCTGTCTTATCTAGTGTCTATTTCAGGTAGAATTTGAGATTAGCCGTGCAGACACCAAGGAATCTTTTTTTCTTCTCACTTTCAGCAATGAATAAAGAACTGCTTGACAAAGATTCCCTGACTGTGTCCCTCTTCCTGGTCCGTTCTGGTTGTTTTGCCCTTTTTCATCAGTGTGTGTGTGTGTGTGTGTGTGTGTGTGTGTGTGTGTGTGTGTGTGTGTGTGTGTGTGTGTATGCGCGCGTGTGTGTGCGTGCGTCAGTGCGTTCGTGCGAGAGAGAGAGAGAGAGAGAGGCAGGCAGGCAGGCAGACAAACAGACAGAGGCTGAGAGATGCTGAAGATAACTGTGGTGAGGGCTGACATACAGAGTCTTACAATCTATCCTTGCTCATAACTGCGAGAGAGAGAGAGAGAGAGCGGGGGGGGGGGGGGGGAGAGGCGCACAAAAAGTCGACTGACAATTCTCTGCAAAACATGAGACCTCAACATAAACACCACAGCACTCTTATGAGAGTTCTTACTGAATCACCCGACCGAAAATAGCACACGGATGCACTTGGGTCGACCATGCGCAAACAAGTCCCATACAATACACTATTCTTCCCCGCTCCAAATATAACCGCGCATACACTCTTATTATCCATCCCCAGACTTTTCACAAAGTGCTTCTATTCGCTGGGGTAAACATTTTGCCACTGTGGCTCGCACGGAACTGACTCAGCGGGTTACCTGTCTTCAACATGTCCGGCGAATCTACTTTGATGAACCTTCGGAGTAAATAGAATCTGTCTGCCCCTCTCGAACTAAACTCGATCACTGAAACGATTTTCTACCCCCCAGGGGATGCTGGGAAACCAACCGTCGTGTTTGTGCTCGGTAATGGTTTGGGTTCGACCGTGCTGCGTTGAAATCTGGAGGAGACTGCATCAGGTTTGTGGTGACATACAACAGCGTGCTGGAAACTTTTCATCACATGTCTTAAATCTGTACATCAGAATCAGTCACGTGGGTCACAGTATGGCATCCGAGACCATTGTGGCGACTCTGGCCAGCGTGTACGCTAGTAAGTTGTTCTAGAAGTGTACCGCGTACTGAGCAGACGACGTTATTTTGGTCGCAGACTGAGGGCAAGGTAGACGGCGCTGATTGGCTGCTATTTTTATCAGCTTTTTCGCGTCCCAGTCTGTTAAAAATGGACCGTAGGCTTAAACAAAGTCGTATTTCTCTAACATTGGAAACCACAAAGTCACGAAAACGGTCACAATGGCCGAATGAAACATCCTTTCCTCTGGCAAACAATCTTACAGCTTCGAAAGCGGCAGGTTTCCATCTCAGCGGCCAAACGAACATAGAGGCTTTAAGCACTTACAAATTTCGCCACGTTTCTGTCCGGTGATAGAATTTGGCCTGTTGCTCTGTTGGAATTTGGGGAGACTGTAGGCAGATTTGTGGGCAGAAAGCCGAAGCACAAATTCTAGACACGCTGTCACGTGTGGAAGTTACAGACCCTAGTCCATCCGAGCGTGGCCGTGCAATGAAAAACATACCAGTAGTGGAGGAAAATGAAGACTGAAGAAGAAAAAAACAAAAAAACAATGGGTGATGCTGGATAAAATTGTCACGCGCTCCTCCACAGGGTGTGTGTGTGTGTGTGTGTGTGTGTGTGTGTGTGTGCGTGCGTGGGTGCGTGCGTGTGCGTGTGCGCGTGTGTGTGTGTGTGTGCGCGCGCGCTTGTGCTTGTGCGTGCATGCGTGTGTTTGTGGGAAGGGGGGGGGGGGGGTCTAATTTCCCTTACCACCGTAATATGACACACAAAACAACAACATCAACAGTTAATTAATAAGTTATTTAGGGCTTAACGCCGCGCAAGCAATAAACACTATTTCGCGGACAACATCAACAGCAACATACGCATACAAACACCAATCTCAACAAGAAGGTTGGTTACTTGCATTCTGAACGTCTACTGAACAAATAGCTTCTCGACACTTGGCATGACATCTACCGGTATTTGCCTTCACTCTGAAACAAAACCCGACTTCAGTTATGGAAGCCTTGTGCAGCAAGATGCACTGACATTTCAAACCATCCACTCGAGGAGAAAGCAGTGAGAAGGATCGATAGGCGTCGCCGTTTTACAGCGGGCGTATGGAGCGCTAAAGATATCCCTGTGATATCCTGCAGGAACAACACTGAGACGGCGTGGGCGGGACGGGAGAAGAGAAGTGCTGAGAAAGGGAAGCTGACGTAGTTGCGCATCGGGCGCGCTGTTACTTTTAAAGGAACGCTTGAGGTGAAATCTCGGCCCATCGAACCTGAATCCTGCTCAATCATTTTCAAATCCTTCATCATTTTCATATCCTAGATCATTTTCAAATGCTTAATCAATTTCAAATCCTTAATCAGTCTCAAATGCTTAATCATTTCCAAATCCTTACCTCATTCTAGCCGAACTATGACAGTAACAGTGTGGTTACATTTTATCTCCCTTTCCAACATGTCTGCCGCCAGGTTTCTTTGGCAACCCGCTGAAGGTAATGTCAAGTAAAGTACAGCATCTAAGGAACACCTCCCTTATATCTATCTATCTATCTATCTATATATATATATATATATATATATATATATATATATATATATATATATATATATATATATATGACCATGTGGCCCGCATGATGCAATATCACCATAGGATCTAGGCAGCTGGTAACGTCAGTGTAGAAAGAGTTAATGTTTTGTGGACGGGCAGAGAGAAGGAGCCTGAGGGGCGCTTCAAAAGTGCTGAGCAGCGGAAACTCAGTGAAGTTGATCTACACCTGACTCTGTACCTATGTTCAATTCAATTCGGGAAAACCCCCGACCCGGCTGGCAAAACACATCTGGACCCCCCTACAACCTTGTCGATGTCTGGAATAAAGAGACCGATGTTACCCTCATTCTACCAAGGCATCGAAAGGGCGCATCACTGGGCCTGCGCCAGATCTGAGTTGTCCTTGACCTTTGGCGACGTACCTGTATGGTGTCTTTTGCTAGGTCACGAGGGGGAAAAATGGGTCATGGGGAAATTCAGACGGTTGCTGTCAAGGTGCATCGCCGTGTTTATGCGTTTCCTGAAGGTCGACAAATGGCAGAAGTAAACAAAGAAATAGCAAAACAAAAGATATATAAACAAAGCTAACGCTTTTGCACCTAAATTTGGCTCGCGTCCCGGCAACAGAATACCACCAGATGATACAAAACGGCAAAACCAGAATAATGGGATGATCGCAAGTACAGATCGGGTGACCCGCTGTCAGTCACTGTCACAATCAGAACAATCACAATTTTCGGAGAGAGAGAGAGAGAGAGAGAGAGAGAGAGAGAGAGAGAGAGAGAGAGAGAAATAACTTTATTTGAAAAAGGTGGGAGTTTTGGTCTTGTGACCAATTTTCAAATTTGCCGTATGAAAAAAAGAGCAAAATTTAACGTCTCAATGTTCTTTAAAGTGGAACATGAAACTTTACACACACACACACACACACACACACACACACACACACACACACACACACACACACACACGCGCGCGCGCGCGCGCGAATTTCCGCATGCATGAACTACTGGTATATATATATATATATATATATAAACAAATGGTATCTGATTTTTTTTTTTATCAGTATCGGTTTTTGTTGGCTGGAGAGAGAGAGAGAGAGAGAGAGAGCAATATCAATCCTACAGCTCTGTTTTATCAGCTGCGATCATAAAAGGCTATAGGAGGACGAAATACTTCATATCATCCGACGCAAAAGCGCGCAGTCCTTCTCGGCACTCCAGTGCCAGCCGTCCGTCAGAGTAACATAAGCCGTCTCGACACCATCAGAACAACATCGGCCGTCTCGACACCATCAGAACAACATCGGCCGTCTCGACACCATCAGAACAACATCGGCCGTCTCGACACCATCAGAACAACATCGGCCGTCTCGACACCATCAGAACAACATCGGCCGTCTCGACACCATCAGAATAACATAAGCCGTCTCGACACCATCAGAACAACATCGGCCGTCTCGACACCATCAGAATAACATAAGCCGTCTCGACACCATCAGAACAACATCGGCCGTCTCGACACCGTCAGAATAACATAAGCCGTCTCGACACCATCAGAACAACATCGGCCGTCTCGACACCATCAGAATAACATAAGCCGTCTCGACACCATCAGAACAACATCGGCCGTCTCGACACCATCAGAATAACATAAGCCGTCTCGACACCATCAGAACAACATCGGCCGTCTCGACACCATCAGAATAACATAAGCCGTCTCGACACCATCAGAACAACATCGGCCGTCTCGACACCATCAGAACAACATCGGCCGTCTCGACACCATCAGAATAACATAAGCCGTCTCGACACCATCAGAACAACATCGGCCGTCTCGACACCATCAGAACAACATCGGCCGTCTCGACACCATCAGAATAACATAAGCCGTCTCGACACCATCAGAACAACATCGGCCGTCTCGACACCATCAGAACAACATCGGCCGTCTCGACACCATCAGAATAACATAAGCCGTCTCGACACCATCAGAACAACATCGGCCGTCTCGACACCATCAGAATAACATAAGCCGTCTCGACACCATCAGAACAACATCGGCCGTCTCGACACCATCAGAACAACATCGGCCGTCTCGACACCATCAGAATAACATAAGCCGTCTCGACACCATCAGAACAACATCGGCCGTCTCGACACCGTCAGAATAACATAAGCCGTCTCGACACCATCAGAACAACATCGGCCGTCTCGACACCATCAGAATAACATAAGCCGTCTCGACACCATCAGAACAACATCGGCCGTCTCGACACCATCAGAACAACATCGGCCGTCTCGACACCATCAGAATAACATAAGCCGTCTCGACACCATCAGAACAACATCGGCCGTCTCGACACCATCAGAACAACATCGGCCGTCTCGACACCATCAGAATAACATAAGCCGTCTCGACACCATCAGAACAACATCGGCCGTCTCGACACCATCAGAATAACATAAGCCGTCTCGACACCATCAGAACAACATCGGCCGTCTCGACACCATCAGAACAACATCGGCCGTCTCGACACCATCAGAATAACATAAGCCGTCTCGACACCATCAGAACAACATCGGCCGTCTCGACACCATCAGAACAACATCGGCCGTCTCGACACCATCAGAATAACATAAGCCGTCTCGACACCATCAGAACAACATCGGCCGTCTCGACACCATCAGAATAACATAAGCCGTCTCGACACCATCAGAACAACATCGGCCGTCTCGACACCATCAGAACAACATCGGCCGTCTCGACACCATCAGAATAACATAAGCCGTCTCGACACCATCAGAACAACATCGGCCGTCTCGACACCATCAGAACAACATCGGCCGTCTCGACACCATCAGAATAACATAAGCCGTCTCGACACCATCAGAACAACATCGGCCGTCTCGACACCATCAGAACAACATAAGCCGTCTCGACACCATCAGAACAACATCGGCCGTCTCGACACCATCAGAACAACATCGGCCGTCTCGACACCATCAGAACAACATCGGCCGTCTCGACACCATCAGAACAACATCGGCCGTCTCGACACCATCAGAACAACATCGGCCGTCTCGACACCATCAGAACAACATCGGCCGTCTCGACACCATCAGAACAACATCGGCCGTCTCGACACCATCAGAACAACATCGGCCGTCTCGACACCATCAGAACAACATCGGCCGTCTCGACACCATCAGAATAACATAAGCCGTCTCGACACCTTCAGAACAACATCGGCCGTCTCGACACCATCAGAACAACATCGATTTCTAAGAACCCTGAATGTCAGTCGCGTCCTGATCCGGGCTGCCGTATGTGTGTTGACGCCTCCTGTCGGCAGAGTATTCCTCCTTGCCTCAAGATCAAAATGCCCGGATGTCTGGGATCGAAACAGCGGAACGTTTGATTTGAAATCGTATAGAGTAGGGGTTTTGCGTTTATCACTTAGCAGCTTTCGCCATTTGCTGATCAAAAGCTTCGGCCATCACTGATCAAGAGTTATGTCGCTTATTGATCAAAAGTTCTGGGAGCTCTAACTGCAGCAAACACGAATATAACCACAGTGCAACACTCCCAATAAGACAAATGTAAATCAACGCACACGTGAATTGATTTTTTATTTTTATTTAGTGAGGCCACTGCCGGGGTGGCCGAATGGTAGAGCGTTGAACTCTCAATGCTCGGGTCGTGAGTTCGAATCCCGCCGGCTGGGGCCAAATATTTGTGCTGGCCTTTTTTTCTCGTTGCCCCGTCTTTGATATCACCCTGATGTGGTGAAAAAAGGACGTTAAACTCCCGAACACCCACCTACCCACCCACTGCCTCGGCAGTGGTGCACAACCCTGAAGTTACTTAGTAGTATACGTAACTGAGTTAAAGGAAGGCTTGAGAAGAAACCTTGCCCTCACAAACCTGAAATCCAACCTAACCATTGTCAGCGCCTTACAATCTGGAGTGTTTACAGTGTGTGTCGTTTCGCGTCGTGTGCCCATTGTTTTCACGTGCTTCTGAAGGTGTCCTGTTACAACACCTGTCTTCGTGAGCGATCACTCCGCGGGTGTTGAAGCATGTAGATGGCTATTGTGTTGTGCACTTCCTATACTTGAGTGTGCATGGGTTGCATCATGAGGAAACATTGAGCAAGCTGGAAATGTCGTTAAGTTTGCAATGAGAGACCGAAAGCACAGGGCTCGTCGGATAACTAAACAGCGTTGAAAGGTTTTAAAGTGGTGCTACACAAAGAAGGCATCTTGTATTATGGGGTTTCAATTCCAGATTGATGAAGTTGCCTAAGAGATTTTTTCCTGTATTAATTCGAGAGAGAGAGCCAGTTACACGTAGTTCTAGAATCTAGAAATTCGGGCTGCTTTCCCCGGAGGAAGCGCGTCGCCGCGGTGCAGCGCCACCCAATACCTAGCCTATATATTTTTATTATTATTATTATTATTACAATTTTGCTGGGGGAGGAAAGCCGGATAGCCAGGAGAGAAACCCCCGATGAGCAGCCCGGCAGCCAGGAATAACCGGTATCACATATCACAAGCTCGACCTGGGCTCGAACCCACGCTTCATCGCCATGACATCGGTGACGGCCGTTCAGTAGCGCAGCGGCTAAATCCGACACGCTACCTATTAGACCACCGCCGGTTCACCTCTTTCTAAAGCAACAAGAGGTGGTGGTGGTGGTGGTTGTCAGTGTTGATGTATTATATAAGATGTATATGTATAAAGCAGGTGGACAAGACATAGAGACTGTTCACACTTGCCAATTTTGCCGGGCTGAACCCGGGATGGGACTCGAGTTTGGTGCGTTTACATTTAACCAACCCGGGTTAAAAGCAACCGGGATTCAACCCTGCTACGGACCTGAGTTGAACCCGGGTCCTTGGCCAACTCGCATTTCGGATCTAAATAATTATGCAGCTGGCGTCATGATATGATGCTTTCGTCAAGGCATGATGGCGAGCGTGACGTAAGTTTTCCCTATACGTCATTGTCAGGGTTAGACTGGCAGAGAATGTAAACGATATTGACCCGTGTCTAAGCCGAGTCGAGGTAAACTCCGGCTGAACCCGGGTTGCAACGTAAATAGCCTCATATAATGTGTTTGTTCAAAATGACAAATATATCGCTAAATTTCAGTTGTAAAATTCGATCAGCATCATCTGCGTCCATGTTATGAGGCCCTGCACGAGTCACACACACACACACACACACACACACACACACACACACACACACACACACACGATTGGCTTGGGCTGATCACGCTTACCGACTTTTGCGCTGTGATTGGCTAAAACTTCTTCTACTTTCGATTACGTTTTGCACCGAACAACGCGGATTCTGCAGAACTCAGTCTAATGTCCGAAACGACAGGCACCGTGACAAGCAGTAAGCGGATTTTCACGTGTGTGCAGCTGCGCCATCCCGGTGAGTACACAGCAACAGTGCACCTGTCACGCTGAGGGCCTTGTTGTTCTCCACGTCCGCTTTCCCGCCAATAACCCAGCGCCAGACGACACTTCCTAGGTGGCATTGACCTCTCGTGAAAGAAGACCAAAGAACGAGATTCGCGAATCGGGAGAACGGGTGATAGTAACGATAGCGGCGAGTTTTTCCTGGTGCTACTTCGAATGATGTTTTTGTTGTAGAGATCGCGAAAAGCCACTGCATTTCGATGGAAATGTCTAGACCATCCCAGAACATGCTGGTGCAGTAACGTCAGTAGATTAGTATTATCAGTATTCACAAGTCGTTACTGACTGTAGTCAGTAAAGTGTCAGTAGATGTCTCACGGGATAGTATTCATCACGCGTTTAGCGGAGATAAACGCGTTTAAGTCTTTTAAAAAATCGAGACATTTAAGTTCCGAATTTGGACAGAGCCGCACAATCAGACGAAATCCGAGTAGAATCATATGTAAATGAGATCTCTGAACATGATATAACTTCCGTATTCTGGCATAGTCGCGCCATTAGACACAGAGTATAATCATAAAAAAATTATACCAATGCTATCTCTGAACGGTCGAGACATTCAAGTTCTGTATTCTGACATAGCCGTGCGATAACAGCTTGTTAACACCCGGTTGGGCGTTGGATATAACTTTGACGTTGTCACGTGAATGAATGATGAATGCACAATACACTGCGATCGTGTTCAGGCTGTCACGCGGACACTCCTGCCTTCACAATGGGGAATCTGAACCCTTAAACCTCTAAAACACGACGTTTATCCTGACACGGTGTCACAAATGACGTAAATTGTAAGGTGTCGGTACATGCGTGAATTTGCCCACTGCTATCTGGCAATAGGGCTTAAGCGCCATGGATTTCTTAATCGATGAGGCCTTTTTTGTTTTTCTTTTCTTTTTTTCAGATAACAGTAGTTGTCCATATCATTGTACAACAGCTTCGGTTTGTGTTACGCTCAGTAAGTATTAGTAACACATGTCAGGACCTGTAACAATCGCGCCAACGGCAAATCAGCTACAGAAAAGGAACTGCATCGTTTATAACTATCCTGTGTAATTATAATTCCCCTGTGGAAAGCGCGTCGCCGCGGAGCAGCGCCACCCAACCTTCTCAATGTTGCTGGGAGAGGAGAGCCGTTTGACGTTTCGTTCACAGACCTAGCAGTCGGCAGTATACTGCATTCAGAGCAGCTAGTAAAGAGAGCGAATTGTTTGCCTGTGTTCACAGCTCTGCTTATTAAGATTAAGACTATTTCCAGCGTATACACGCACACTGTTACGTGTGGAGAAATGTTGAAGAGCCCGTCGTCTTATCGAGGGAATACGATGACACAGGCGAACACTCCTCACGTAGCGAGTTCTTATAGACTGCGTATCTTTCACTCACAAAAGACTCGTGAGCGGGGTGTGTACACGAGAGAAGCTTGTATGTGCGAAGCTTGAGAGTGCAGTGTAACACCAGGGAAGTGCTGAAATAAACTCCACACGGTTATAACTTTTCTACGCGCTCACGTGTCTTCTGTGAGTGAAAGAGACAACACGCAGTCTATAAGAACTCGCTACGTGAGGATTGACCGCCTGTGTGTCATCGTATTACCTCGATAAGACGACGGGCTCTTCAACATTTCTGCACACGTAACACACACTCACGATCGAAACTGTTCCAAATCAACATTTGTTTTCAGAGAAGTCCAGCAGTCTTCAAACACGGGCCTTTAAACAAAATGAGACGGAAGCTAAAGGTAACGGTAGAAATGTGGCGAAGTCCATCAGCTTCCTGACCCCCGTCCCGTTGAGCAACACGCAATCAGCCTGGCTGTCCGCCAACCCTCAGGCTAAAGAAAAAAACCAGCATCTGATAAAACCTGACGGCACGCAAGACCGCCATACGTTACCAGGTTTTCTCGACATTTAAATCGCCTCGGATTGTGGGAGCGTACGGACGAATTTCACAGCTTCACAACACAGGAATGTTCAAATAGCTTTCAATTTGAAAACAGGTCACGGGGACAGTTGTTATCTTGCCATGGACGATTTCAGGGACAAAAACACAGTTTGAAAGGATTATGTGAACAAGCTGATTTGATCTCACGACGGCACTAAAACTTGTCTGATATTAAACCTCCATACACGAGTGCAACTGAGCCACGGTTATGTCGATCAGTTCGGTTTCAGGGACAAAAACAAAGTTTCAAAAGGATTAGGAGACCAAGCTCGTTTGATCTAACGACGGCACTAAAACTTGTTTGATAGTAAAACTTCATACATGAGTGTATTTGGGTCACGGTAATGTAGATCAGTTCCAATTCTCATGTGCGGTAGCAAGTCATAAATTCAAAGTATTTAAGCTTCAGAGTAGTGACTGACTGAGCGAGTGTGATCATATATATACTGGCTGGATTGTGCGCTGAGGTTTAAACATATGCCATGTGTGATGCTATTTATTACTGCTTGTGTTGTACGAAAGCTGGAGGAAATGAATTTTCCGGGAATTTTCCATAGTTTGTTTATCTTTTATGAGTTTATCTTTTTCTTTAGACCTATCCTCATGTTCATGCTGTCTTCTTTATCACGTGTCATTGCAAGAGTTGGGAGCCAGGATAGTCGTATGGTAGAGCGCTGGACTTTTCATGCTCGGGTCGCGAGTTCCAATCCCGGGGTCAAATGTTTGTGCTGGTCTTTTTCTCGTTGCCCCGTCTTTGATATCACCCATACTAAATGGAAAAGGGCGTTAAAACTCTCCAACACGCATTCGCCCACCCACTGCTAGAGTTCCACAGTTAGGCATGCTGCCTGTCTGCATGAATGTCTGTCTGTTAATTCACAATGATTGGTGGCTTGGCAACCCTATGTGTAATTTCTACTTGCCACGGGTAAACTGATGTTACACTATTGATATTCATGAGCAGGAACCCACAAAAGACTTCATGGACCAACGCACCGTATTCATGATTGATAACAGCGACGTACGAGTCCGATAACGTAACGCTCTCTTGTAAATGTATGCCCATTGCATCTGCTGGCTCTGTCGATGGTAAACAGCGTTTCAATGCCCGTGTGTATGCGGACCTCATCAGGCGCGGCGCGTATTCTGTGTGTGTGTGTGTGTGTGTGTGTGTGTGTGTGTGTGTGTGTGTGTGTGTGTGTGTGTGTGTGTGTGTGTGTGTGTGTGTGTGTGTGTGTGTGCGTGCGCGCGCGCGCCAAGGGACATGTGGTTTTTAGCTGGAAACAATACGGACGACTGCATACAGCTCTTGTTTTGTTTTTTTCCTTTCGAAAGCCGACTGGCATGAATGCCTTGCACAACAACAGCTCTAATGTGATTAGGAAACTTATTCGATGATTGAAAAGAGCGTTTTCCTGTCCGGCACGACACCACATGCATCGACATCGCAAAAGAGCAAAATAAGATGCAAATTCAGTCGATTTTTTTTCTTTTTCTAAACAAATGGCGGCACTCTCAGGAGTTTTCGAGATACGAGATACTAAAGGCAATTTTAGAAAACTGCAACCGAAAAATATTAAAGTCCCATTTTCCATCAATGTCATGCTAGCATATCGATCTAACATCGTACCACCTACACACCTGCACATTGACAGCATCTTAAAGCCTCTATGTACTGAGACAAAAAACTGTCGCTTTTGAAGCTCTAAGACCGTTTGCCATAAACAAAGATGTTTCATTTGGCCATAGCGACCGTTTTCGTGACTTTGTGGCTTTTAATAGTAGAGAAATTATACTATTTTCCTTGAGTCCATTCCTGAACAGGCTGGGACTGGACAAAATAGCCACAAATCAGCACCGTGTAGTTGGTCGTCAGCCCGCAACTAAATAACGTTGATTGCAAAGCATGCGGTACGCTTCTAGATCAGCATATTCATACGCCGACCAGAGCCACAACAAAGGTTTTAGGCGCTACACTGTGACCCAAGTGACTGATTCTGTTGCACAGGATTAAGCACATTCGTTTGTAAGTCTGGAGAGGGAGGGTGGGTGGGTGTTTGGGGGTTTAACGTCCTTTTCCACCACATAGGGTGATATCAAAGAAGGAGCAACGATGAAAAAGCCAGCACAATATTTGGCCCCAGCCGGGATCGAACTCACGACCCGAGCATTAGAAGTGCAACGCTCTACCATTCGACCACCCCGGCTCCCCGTAAGTCTGGAGAGGAGGCACCGCCCGCGCACAGGCCACTGTGGCCTCCGAGCCCACCTCAAGAGGATAGGAGTGGCACTGGCAGACACAGCCCTGTGTCAGTGCGGCCTGGCCGATCAGACCCCATCCCACGTTCTCCAGGACTGCCCCCTACACGAGGAGATGCGGCAACATTTCTGGCCGGAAGGGGGGGGGGACCTCAATACCAAGCTCTGGGGGGACGCGGCCGACCTTCACCGGACGTCCAAGTTTGTGGCATCCCTCGGGATGCGCTTGTAGCTGCGTAGCTGTCGAACGCCGAAGAAGAAGAAGAAGAAGTTGATAAGTTTTCCACACGATGTTGTATGCCCGTCATACGTATTGAGACTTTCAATTCAATCACAGAAAGGTCAGTTTCAGTCTCTTTTGTGTGTAAAATACGCGTTATCTCACCGCCGTAAATAAGTATTGCAAAAACGAGTTTGATGCTTGCCTGATATTTAACAACAACAACATCAACATTAAACTGCTTATACACGGTGTCCTGCAATAGGGGAGCCGGGGTGGCCGAATGGTAGAGCGTTGGACTTCCAATGCTCGGGTCGTGAGCTCGTATCCCGGCTGGCGCCAAATATTTGTGCTGGCTTTTTTTTTTTATCGTTGTCCCGCCTTTGATATCACCCGTATATGGTGGAAAGGGACGTTAAACCCCCAAACACCCACCCACCCACCCCGCGTCCTGCAATCGCCCTAAGTAATGTGTCACGATCGACACAAGAATACCAAAAAATCGATACCTGCCATAAACTTTAGAATAAATCCCTGGTAGGGGACGTTCCCCTGGGGACTTTCGGGTTATTGAATCTACAGGAGGTCTGGTCGGATCATGCAATACTCACCTAACAAGCTTTCTACGCTACACTACACCCCAGGCAAAAAAAAACAAAAAAAAAACGAACAAAAAACAAAAAACCTTCCATGGTACCCGGCAACAGTACACTTGAGTCCCGTTCAAGATGACATGTGTCACGGGGTGTATTCAATATAGACTTAGTGTGTCCGGTGCTACTCCGCTCCAAACAATGGCACTGCCAGGACAGAGTGTTTCCAAACGGCAGCACCGAGTGTTTACATTTTCAGATTGGTTTCCAACGGACGTCAGTGAAGCTGACCACTTTGGTTAACGCGTATGGTATGGTATGGTATGGTATGGTATGGTACGGAAGACTTCTCCTCGGTGCACATACCCATCCCTTCTGAAATGCTCATGGCGCCGCAGGGCTGGAGGACGAAGCAGTGAAAGCCTGCTGCCACTAAGCGCTTCTTTGTGTGTAAAACTCCACCCTGCTATTCACTCTGGTGCGTGCGACAGTATTTCTGTTATTTTCCACGCCACCGGCCACAGCCTACTCTTCTAAGAAAGATTGATGTGGGATTTTTAGCCTTCACACTTGATATTTGTGCGTGCGTGTGTACACGAGGTCGGGACACGCACCGTAAGCAAATCTGCATGTGATTTTGACTCGATTTGGAAAAGAAAAATTCATCAAACCTACTGCCCATCGCGGATTCGCAACGGGCGGATACCTTATCCACTAGACCAAACACCTTAACTCGTTACTACACTACAAAAAACGCGTTACTACAATACAAAGACGTGTGCATACTTATATTTCGAACATATGCCTTTACGTCACAGCAAGCATTGTCGAAACGTTTCAAGTGGGGTAGCACCGGATACACTTCCGTCCATTCTGACTACACCCCGTGGGGGGTGTCTTGTTGAAAAAGCCAACATGCGCTCCACACGAAGAGTGCAATAAACTATGCCCAATCGGCGGCGCCACACTTCAAATTGTGACAGCGAGAGCTGCAATCGTGTGCTACATGCCGTTGATCGTCGAGCAATTTTTGGGGTTTAATCCCGACAGGATCAAAATTTCAGCATGCTTCCGTCTACACCGCCCTCGTGTTTTGAGGGGTTCATGTGGTAAAACCCACCAACCACCACCCCCAACCACTTGTGACAGCATGTGGACAAGAACAAGCATGAAGCCGGCTTTTAACTGGGCACTGCGGAGCGCCACAGTGCTGTCCACAGTTGTGACACAGTTGTGATTTGGGGGGTTTCCGCCGCTGTGGCGTCATCACAGCAACCAGGGCCGCGTTTCTTAAGGCGAGCGTTCCGAAACGGTCCAGGGCGCTTTGCTATGAAACCGTTTGCAGGCAACTTGCCCGCGGCGTACGGAAAAGGCGCTCGCGCACGCAGTCTGAAGCAAGTTCGCCACGAACAAAAGGTCACGTGGTCAGTTTCTATGTAAACAAAGATGGCGGCGCCCACCGAAGGCCTCGTTGAAGTGGAACTAAGAAATGGCTTAAAATGAATTTGCGGGTGGATGGAGACCTTGTAATTGTGCAGAATAGTATACGAAAATAATTTGAGCTAATTGCACCGGGCCGTGGTCGCCAGTCATTCAGGGATATGTTGTGCGTGTTTGTGGGGAAGGAGTGGTCAAAGTGAGTACGTAAGGGTGTCTTACGTCTCCGTTTTGCATCGAGCAGAACATGCATATTAGCGGTATATCATGCTCCAAGCCAGTAATTATTGCTCCTCCTCAAAAACGTCGTCTTCTGCGCTTAAAAGATGACTGATAGCTGCGAGCACTGGAGTTTCCTTCTTCCTTTTCAACCTTGCCAACAACCGTGTTCGTGATTCCGCCGCCATTTTGAAAGCGCCTTGTTCTAATTGGCCGTTTCCCAACGAGGCAGAGCGACCTCCGCAAGCGCCCGCGAGCGCATTTGCGTAAGAAACGCGGCCCTGGATTTCAAATAGCCGCAACTGTGACTGTGGTTTCCACAACAGATTCTGATTGGCTGTACTAGACTACGTCACTCGGCGCGCAAAAATGGCGGACAATGCATCTTCAATCGGTTTGTCATCGAGCACAGCTGTGTTCAGTTTTGTAGTTACTAGACACACCGAGTGCAACGACTGTGATGTGCGCATGTGTGTTTCGCGCGCTGTGCCCAGTTAAGAGCAGGTTTGAATTTTATGTCTCAGAACTGGAGACTGACATTATCCTGCATTATAGCTTCACGTTTCTCATTTGCGGACAGTAGATTTAGTTCGTGTAGCATAGCAACGGCAAGTCTGAACGTTTATGCCTGTAACTTCTACTGGCGTAAACATAAAGGTTTTATTCTTGTTTTTTTGTTTTTTGTTTGTTTGTTTTTTGTTTTGTTTTGTTTTTGTTTTTGGTTTTGTTTTTTGTTTTTTGTTTTGTTTTTTGTTTTGTTTTGTTTTTGTTTTTGTTTTTGTTTTTTTGTTTTTTTTGTTTTGTTTTTTGTTTTTTTTTTGGGGGGGGGGGGGGCGGGAAGCACAACGTGCTCGGTACACATTGAGTTAATAGTACGGCAACACTTTCGTCTTTTTAAAAAAGATTTTATTCTACAGCGGCTCGATGTACGAGCTTAGGAAAGGGATGAATTGTTACAGATACTGAGACAGGCGGAGGATGAGGGGTGGGCGAAAGAGAGAGCTGGTGTGGGGTGGGGGGCTGCGTTGGAGGGGGGGGGGCAAGATTTCACTAGGGGGTAACCAGAACACTAAGAACTGGCTGACTGCAAGACATCCCCCCCGTGGACCATGCGGGTGAATCGATATTAGTCTGGCAGCAGGACAGAGAGAAAGGCAAGGTTTGTGGAGGCTCTGGAGGGTCGATATCTGAAACAGAGCCAAGAGTATTCCTTCTCCGTTTTTGCCTCGCTAAGCACTTTTCACCGGCATCGGTCTGGTTATTCTTCCGGCGGCTGGGCAATGACTTGGTCCGCGTCATATCGTCTGGTTTAGCGTCTCTGCCTTGTCGTTTTGAGTCACTTTGTGAGAGTAGTAATTAGGCCACTTTCCCCCAGCCAACCCAGTCGACTGTAAAGACGGAATTCCCGCAAGCGGGCAGCGTTGATTTGCAAGGTGGACACTTACTACTGCCCCGTGTGAGAAGTTGGTGAGCGGGGTTGAGGGCACTCTGGCGAATGAAAAGTGCCAGCGTAGGCGGTGTATCGAGCCCGACCAATCCCATGCCCATCATATAACAAGACTTGTTAAAAAGAACAAGCCACTCCACACTAGTCACTATATAACAAGACTTGTTAACAAGAACAAGCCACTCCACACTAGTCACTATATAACAAGACTGGTTAAAAAGAACAAGCCATTCCACACCAGTCAGAACCACTTCAAGCCAATATCACGCAAGGCGTGGGCCTTCCCCGCTAGGCCCGCTAGTAGTGGCTTGAAATGGCTTCTAGCGATCTGAAGATTTCAAGTAAAATTGCGAGTTATGCATGGGCTTCAAAGAGTTACTGTCCAGCTAGTTACAGTTAGTTGTCTGGACGTAAGGGTGACAGTAAATATTAAAATTTTCAGGTTCACAGGTCGCGCTGAGCTTGATATGTGGTGTCAAGCGTCCTGCCACTTAGGCACCTGCACAGTGACAGCATCTCAGGCCCTTTCGCCCCGTTTACCTCGGACAGCGAGGTCAGCCGGGGTGGCAGAGCGTTGGACTTTCAATGTTGGGGTCTGCCTCTCGCATTGGTGACAAAGTCTCTTATCCACTAGACCACCACCGACAGCCCCATAAAAATGGTAGTATTAGCCCCTTTAACTGTACCAACACTGACTGCATCCTTCTTTGCGTATGTAAACATCTTTGCTTAGATGAAATTGCCCGTTACGTTTAAATCTAATCTTTGTCTTGTAGGCGTCTACGGATCACTGCAGCTGCAGCTGAAGGAGAAAATGTGCCTGCACCAACTGACACGTCATGCATTTCGCGCTGCACTTTGCGGAGTTCAATTCAGTGAACTGAGCTGAGTGATTTGATTTCACAGCTCAAAAAACTGAAACAAAGACAGATACTCGCGTCTTCCTTGAATTACAGTTAAAGGCGCTATTTCTAAGATTACTAGGTTTCACATTCGGACAAGTTTTGTTTTGGAAAAGATGCGCTTGTGAATGGGCCTGTGCATCTTAATCTTGTTCTATCCTGACACGAGAGCCCACAATGCGAGACGACCATGTCTGCTGGCCGTGCGAAAGAGAACTGCAACGACCGAAGCTGTCCTAGTCAAGGTGCCGACGCAACTGAGACAGATGCCGTGCTTTTCAGCTTGCGTTTGGGCTTCTGTTGACTCAATCAGTGCCAGCCTTTGTGAAGCAACTGATACAATATTAAGACTTGTGAGCCGATGTTGGTAGAGCGACCTTTAAGGAGAACTTGCTAACACGCCATGGCAGACTTACACACACACACACACACACACACACACACACACACACACACACACACACACACACACAAAGCGATGTCCCACATTGACCTGTTACGTGTGACCACCCATGTATACGTATCTCCACCCGGCTTGGCCCGTACAAGGGCCAAGTCATTGGCACATGCCAAACTCTTCTTTCAACGCGGCCATGAGAGGTGAATGGAACTGTTACCAAATCGTAATTGCTTGCCACGTCCCTGGGTGACCCTAGATGCCGATAAGATTAGCGATGACGTAAGTGGCAAAAAAGAGCTTGGCCCTCGGCCAATCGGATGTTGCCGCTTGTCAGTCCGACAACCGGTCCTCCAATGGGGGAGCGTCTTACATGCCGATCTCGGTCGATAAAAATGGCCGGAGTTCGTGCCAGTTTACAGCGGAAGCCCGAGATTTGAAAAATGGCCCTTTTATACTGCAGGCTCACGCAAACAGATCCGTGGTTCCAGTGGGATCTCTCGGTGCTTATCCGTCCTCCCTGCGATTCCATCTATTTCAGTAATCAGGATTTTTTTTCTGGAGGACAAGGAAACGGCAGTTAGTGCTGCTGAAGAGAGAGAGAGAGACTGAAACTTCAAAGTTACTTGCCAAGGATGAGATAAGAGACGAACAGGTCTCTCTGACTACAAGTGTGTTTGGGATTTTAACGTCCTTGTCCACCACGTTTGGGTGATATCAAAGACGGGGCAACGAGAAAAAGGCCAGCACAGATATCTGGCCCCTGACGAGATGCGACCTTACTCAGCTGTTTTCCCCTGAAACGTGCAGACACAGGAGTGATTCCTGAGAAGGACTGATTACTATTATTTGTACGAGACACAATGTTCTTTGTTCCTCTGTACGCCCCCCCCCCCCCCGTGACCCCCCCCCCCCCCCCCACACACACACACACACGCATCTGTCTTATCTCACCATTCGAACAGACAAAAGTCGGTTGTCGGGTTGTCATCGTGTTCCTTCGTCTGACGTCAGTTCTAAAGCCCCCAGTGATTATATAGTCGCTCGTTTTGTTCTTTTCATACGTTCTGGCACTATCAGTTCACAGGCTACCACGCGCGACTGCCAAGCCATTCACTGAGCTCACATTCAAACACAGAGGTAACGGTCGGGGTGGGGTGAGGCTGGGTCGGTGAGGGGAGGTTGAGGGGAGGGTGAGGGGAGGGTGGTTACGGTTCAATGGCTACACTCTTACGGCTCGAGATGAAACTGTCCGCGGCTTCACACGGGAAGGTCCGACAGAAATGGCAATTTGAACTTCGATTTCTCGATTCGGGATATATCCGTGCAATCTGGCCTTCCGTGTACACCACTGATGCACTTTAACAGATCAGGCCCGTGGCATGTCAGCCGGATACTCTAAATGAAGGGCGGGGTCGCGTCTCGTTTCGTTTACATAATCGCGGCGTGCACATCATGTATACTTTCCTAGAGTCGGGCACGTCAGACTGCGCTAAACATAACATTGTGTAAGAGCAAGGGGGGGGGGAGGGGGGAGTCTGGAGTTCAGAACTGAATAGACAGTTCTAATGACACGAGACGATATATCAGCTGTGTCGGGTCAGTGATGGGATGGAGATGACAACTTAATGTCGGGAAAAGGCAGGCAAGCAGGACAAATGAGAACTCTTTCGAAATATCGGGCTAAACAATACACACACACACACACACACACACACACACACACACACACACACACACACACACACACAGAGTCAAAGTCACACACACACACACACACACACACACACACACACACACACACACACACAGAGTCAAAGTCACACACACACACACAGACACACACACACACACACACACACACACACACACACACACACACACACACACACACACACACACACACCAAGAGACAGAGATAAGGAGACAACACAGACAGACAGACAGACCGACAGACAGACAGACAGACAGACAGACAGACAGAGAAAGAAATAACTGAAACACTCCTGTGAAAAAAAAAAGAAAAAAATAAGCTGCTAGTAAGCAGATAGGATTTAGGTCAAGCTTGTGACCGTATTCCAATCAATGTCATTGCACTGTAGTTCAGTGGCTGTTTCTCATTGTCGCCATAGTGCTTTGACGTGTTTTGTCAGTTACACGCAATGCCAGGGCAGGGGGAATGTAAATACAACCAGCACTTTTTTTGGTCAAGGCAAGCCAATCGATTATTAAACAAACCCCATTTCTCTTACTGCCGTGCGCAGCAGTAGGTCGAGGAAATCATTCGTTAAAAGCCTCTATGTTCCTAACGCCGGTGAGGTAAAAACAAACAAACAAACAAAAATGCCGCGTTCGAAGTTCTAAGCCTATTTGCCACATAGAAGAATGTTTCACTGGGCAATCGCGACCATTTTCGGAACTTTGTGACTTCTACTGAAGAGTAGAGGAATGTTATTTTCTTTGAGAATACGGCCCGTTCCTGAAGGGACTGGGACTCGAAAAAACGAGTCTTTTAAAAACAGCAACCAATCAGCGCAGTCTATAGCTCTAGCCTCATTAACCATTTTCAGCTCACGGATCGGACCTGGGCTGATTAGGATGGCAACAGTACAAATTCACGAAAATATGTACAAATTAGTGGCTTTTTCGGACTCGGCGTCGTTGCTGAGATACGCCGGCGCCAAAATGCACGGCCTACCGCTCGCTCAGGCCCGGTACAGGAGGGCAGGGCCCGCTTGATACACATGGCACGCTGCGCTATGTCGGTTTGCAGTCCGCGGGGACCTCAAATTTCGTGCACACCGTAGACGTCGCGTGGGGTCGATAGCAATATTACAGGTTTACAGAGCTCTAAAATAGACGTTGGGTAGACCACTGACCCAGTAGTGACAGCATCAGTTGGAAACAGTTTTGACACAGTGTGTGCTGCTCGTCCTGAAGAAGAAGGCTTCTTTAACACTTTCAGCCCTGCCACCGTATCACCTACGGTCTCGCAGATTCTAACAATAATAATTATGTGTGCATGTGACCGACTCTCATACGCTCTGCACAGTGGAAGATTCCCCTATAGGGTGGATCCAATACTTCTTGAGAAATAGGGTTTTGTATGCAAGAGCCCAGCTTTAGATCTAGCACACTTGAACAAAAACTCCCAGGCAGAGAGCGTTACCGCTATTGAGATTCCTTCAGGGCTGAAAGAGGTAAATCTCTCTATGCTGAGAGTTTTTCCCCAGCAGCAGACTAACGGATGGTTGCTTCCCTTTGACTGGTAGAAACCCGTTTTGCTAGCAACATATCTAGTTCCGTACTTCATGAGGTCATGACTAAGAATAAACACAGATAGTTGGTGACCCCATAAAAAACGGACATCTCCAGCAAAGTGTTGTGAACGTGAGGGCCTTAGCATGAAGAGAGTTAAAAGTTGCGCGTACTTTACTGCACACTGATCCACGAAAACAAAGCCATCAACTCTGATTATAGTGTCTCTTTTTTCTTTTTCTTTTTTTCCTTTCTTCGCGTGGCTACACACGGCACCAGACGTCGTTTTCTCTTCTGTGGGGATTTGTACTAATAGAGGCACTTAAAGGGAAAACAAAATCGATGGCACACGATAGAAGCCGAAAGTCAGCGTCATAAAGAGAAGCAATACAAGCAGGATAGATGGTGATTAGACTGGTAGGGCGTAACGGCAACGTCAACACACCAGATTACTCTCTGCTTCTAAAATAATAAAAAAGCTAATTTAGAAACTTTCCACAAGAGTACGCGGTCTGATTACGCTGAGATATTGCCTGCAATGCAGTGCATGGTTCATTTTGCACAGACAGAAAAGCAAAGAAAAGAAAACGAACGTAGCTGTAGCCATGAAAAGGTCCGAGTATATTTGCTTAGTCTTGACAAATAAATCCGGCATTGGCTGAAGCTGCGGCTGCAATAAATGCTCAAATAAATTCTGTTCCATCCTGCCCACTAGCAGTTTGTTTTTGTCGCCTAAAACGCAACTAAAACCTGGTTTTCTGGTTTCTTCGAAGGTGTATATCTTAGGTAATCTGGGCAGAAATGTGCAAGAAGGAGTAAAACTACTCCTGTGTCTTTGAGGTAGTGATTTCGGGAAGGGTCCCACGGTAACGAGGAACTATAAAAAAAAATAAACATAAAATATATATATATATATATATATATATACACAGAAGCGTATAACACTGACTGGGATTGCAGACCGGCTCACAAAAAGAAGAAGAAGAAAACAAAGAAGAAGAAGAAGTCTGATTCAGGACGCAGAGAAGCAAAATAATAGCAACACTGACAATATAATGTCCAGTTACATGCATTGTTCTCAGCTACCCAAATTTTCTTGTCTCTGGCCTACAGCAGGTGTGCGTGCGTGCGTGTGTGTGTGTGTGTGTGTGTGTGTGTGTGTGTGTGTGTGTGTGTGTGTGTGTGTGTGTGTGTGTGTGTGTGTGTGTCTCTCTCTCTCTCTCTCTCTCTCTCTGTGCCATGGTGTGTGTGTGTGTGTGTGTGTGTGTGTGTGTGTGTGTGTGTGTGTGTGTGTGTGTGTGCGTGTGTGTGTGTGAGCGCGCGCGCGCGCGCGTACGTGCGTGTTGCTCTTTATGAACTCGTCCAAGCTTTATTCATGACCAGATAAATCAGATAAAGCTTCGATCAACTGCCTTCATGTGCGCTCCCTGTGTTTGTTGAATCCTCACACCGCATTGACTGACTTGCCACAGTCGACCGCCTACCCTGTGATTAGGATTCTATTATTAACTTCAGTATTTACAGGGCAGATGTTCACAGTCGCGAGATCACAAGAACTGGCGCTCAGCACACAGTGCCTACAGATTGACTGTTTCGACTAACATAATTATAATGCTGTGAAGTGCTTGCCAAGGGTTCTATGAGAGGTTTTATTTCAACCGGCTATTTTTATGTTCCTAGAAGTCGCAGCCAAAATTAGTTATGTTTGGAACAGTTTCGCTCGTGCGTGCTCCCGTACGCTCGAAACAGTCTTAATGGTTGGTAAAGCTCTGAATGCAACACAGAGCCTGTGGACGGCTCTGTGTTGCATTCAGAGCTGAACCGGCGAAAATTCAAATTCTTCTGCCATGGCTGACCCCTTCAGTCCTTGATATTTGCGTCGCGGCGTAGGACCTTCAGTTGGCTCAGTGCCAGCTTTTGGGATGCTGTCACTGTGCAGGTGTCTAAGTCGTACGGTGTCAGGCACAACCTAAACACCTAAACACGATCTGTAAGCCTTTAAACAAAACAAAAAAATCTGTAAATTTGGGCCTTTAAGCTAAGTCTACAGACACCAAGACTGACCCCCGCCGGGGGTTACTCAAGGTCTATAAGGGCAGCTCACTTTCAGACCCTCTGGCCACCTCGCGTCCGGAGAAAGGACAAATAGAATCAGGTTATTTACGGGCGCGTGGCGTGGCTATAGCCACTATCTGGGCAATAACAGCCGAAGCTATGTGGACGTGGCATTTAGTGAGAACTGAGACCTTCTTCAGCAGCCAGCTCCTCACGGGAAGGGTCTGCCTGTAAAGGGCGATCGCCCCACACATCACTAGAGAGGGCAAGGCCAGCTTTGAAGCGAGCCTGGTTATCGATTTATTGTCTGATGTTGTTTCAGCCAAAAAAAAAAAAAAAAAAGTTTAAAAGAAAAGGTTATCTCTCAGAGAGACACGTACAAAAACAGGAACAATTACAACCGGGCTCTGAAAGTGCTCTGATCACGCCAAGGCCATTGAATCTTTGAAGACTTCAATACCAAGCGGGGAGGGGGGGGGGAGGGGGAGGGGGCTGGGGCGGGGGGGGCGGGGGCTTTTGTTTGATTTGTTTAGTGGCAGTTAGGGCGGTGGGTTTTTAGTAACTCGGCTACATAACTCTATGGACATTTGATAAACAGAGTCCAACATTTCTGGGAACCGGGCTGTTGAGCCTGGATGTAGAGGGTGATTTAGACACCCGCGGTGGTGGGTTTTTAGTAACTCGGCTACATAACTCTATGGACATTTAATAAACAGAGTCCGACATTTCTGGGAACCGGGCTGTTGAGCCTGGATGTAGAGGGTGATTTAGACACCCGCGGGACTTCAGAAAACGGTTAGTTCCGTTCCAACCACTGATGTCAGTCGTAACGGCGCGCCAGCGCAAAATCGAAATGTCTTCCCTGGTGTTTGTGAGCGGCCATAATGTTTCTCGTCCGCCAAAATTGATGAACAGTGTGAGTGGGTGGGTTTCAGTTCTTGTCTGATTTAGTCCCTTCTGAGCGGGTGTAGTACTGAAGTGACCGGGGCACTTTTAGCCTCATGCTGCATTGACCCTGTGCTCTTCCAGCCTCAAGGGGTGTGTGTGTGTGTGTGTGTGTGTGTGTGTGTGTGTGTGTGTGTGTGTGTGTGTGTGTGTGTGACATTTGTTGGTATGAGTCACATTAAGAGAATTTGCGTCATATAAATACGATTTATTATTATTATTATTATTATTATTATTATTATTCAGGCCCACAGCACTTTCAGCCTCAAGCTGCATCGCCCCGGGGCACGTCGCGCTGCGAAGTACATCCTGCGTGTTATACCGACATAGCCATGCTGGTTGAGCGATGGACCGCCAATGCTGGAGTCGTGAGTTCGAATCCCGGGAAGGAGCTAAAAGTTTGTATTGGCCTGGCTTTTCCTCGTTGCCCCGTCTATGATATCACCCTTATGTTGTGGACACGGGCGTTTTAACCCCCAACGTGTTTTTTTTTTTTTTTTTTTTCGCGACCACACATACAGCGTTTGTGCAGAGCCCTTGCATACCGTTGCCAACCACACACCCAGACCCCGGGCGCTGACGCGTGAGGACGCTGTTACCAAGCACCCACAACCCATGTCATCTCCGCTCTCACTGTGGCCGCTATGCCCAATTTTTCCAATCAATTTTTTTCCATAAGCGTGCTTATAATTGTCTTTCAAAACATAGCAAAAATGATTAGGAAACATCTGAGACTGACACCCACCCCGCCCTATTCGTCCTCAATGAAACTGGTCAACAGTTCGACAAGTCCTTATATTCTGTTACATTCCCTTCTGAGGTCTACACGTGGTGGAAAAGGACGTTAAACTCCTAAACACCCACCCCACCCTTCTGGGGGTCGTTAAAGACAGGTGTAACGGTCAGGGCAGCGTGTTTCAGTCTTTCTTGCAGAGTATCAGCTGGTGTGTGGGTCGGTGAGACAGGTTCCCGGAAGTAGCGACCATATCAGCCACGCGCCACACAATCGCTGCTGTCCTGAGCGGAACTCGAGGAATGCTGGGAAACAATGCCGCGGCCATTTTGGTAGGGGAACATTTGGGCTGCCTGTACTCACTAGCACTGTGACACTGGTGAACATGTGCGTTGGGGTAAGTGGGGACACACACACACACACACACACACACACACACACACACACACACACACACACACACACACACACACACGCACACACACACACACACACACACACACACACACACAGCCACAGAGAGCCGGAGAGAGAGAGAGAGAGAGAGAGAGCCTGAGAGAGAGAGAGAGAGAGAGAGCCTGAGAGAGAGAGACAGACAGACAGACAGACAGACAGACAGACAGACACTGAGAGACACACAGAGAGAGAGAGAGACAGAGAGAGAGACAGAGAGACAGAGACAAAGAGTTTGCGCGCGTGTACACACACACACACACACACACACACACACACACACACACACACACACACACACACACACACACACACACACACACACGATGTTGCACACGGAATCCTGTACGCCTATACCTATTCTACCACCTACACCTGAAGTCACTCGAGACAAACACCTCCCAAGAAACCGCCTAAAACAAAGCGGACCAGGGTTTCTCTCCCTCTACCGTGTTACTACTTTATGGGATTATTTTGATATACAGTGCAATCTCACCACACCATTGAAGTGCTTTCCAGACGTATTGTCTCACTGTGTAATAAAAAAAATACTCCCTGTCATACGAGAAACCCTACAGGTTTATCCAAAGAGGCGTTCCTTCCAGTAAAGCAATACAGACATAGTGTGACGCACTATTCTTAAACCCATTGCCCTAGCTAGACTACAGCGATCGCAAATCAGACTAACGTAAGTCGATTGCTCCTTGTGATGACGTTAGCCTGCAAGAGGCAACTGTTGTCATAACTCAAACGGACATTGAGGCCCACTAACCCACAGGATCAAACCCAGTAAAACCCGATGCGCCAAACGTTTACGTACGTCATCTGGCACTGCAGTTACTTACGGCGCCTGCTGACGCACGCCGCTTCCGACGCGTGTGTAGTTAAAGGTCTGCAATCTCACCAAAAAGCTGCAATGTGTGTTTGTTGTTTTTTAAACTACAACTGTGCATAATTCCATTCAATTCAAATCAAATTACTTTATTAATCCCAATAGGGAAATGATAAAAAGACATAATAATAACGAATAAAAACTTGCTCTAACAGAAGCCTCACCTATGAAAAACTTATTCACACACACACACACACACACACACACACACACACACACACACACACACACACACACACATACACACACACACACACACACACACACACACAAATGAAAGACTTGTGAACTTACACACACACACACACACACACACACACACACACACACACACACACACACACACACACACACGGGAGCAATAATGCAAACAACTCTGTCACCGTTGCAGATTCTGTTGAGATTACAAACCTATAAAGATCTGCATTACCAATAATAATAAAAAAGCTGCACGTGGTTTGGTTTAAGGCACTGAATCAGCAGCAACGTTTCAACTGTTTTCTAGTTTACTAACAAGGCTCGCTTTTGACAGGACAATTGTCGTTTTAGAGGCTTCGAAATCCTTGTAACTGTGACAGAGTTGATTGTGAAGTGTGAACAGACACTGGATGAGCAGTCAAGTGTGTTCTATTTTCTGATTGGTTAAAATGCTCTCTCTACTAGTTCCCAGATAGGTTTATCCTGGTTTTACGGGTCATGAAAGCTATGTCACTGTAAAAGTCTTGACTGTGCGCTGTGAACAATCTCAGAATTTACAAAACAACAGCAACCAGAGACACAGAGAGAGAGAGAGGGAGAGAGACAGCGAGAGAAAGAGAGAGAGAGACAGACAGACAGACAGACAGACTGACAGACAGATTAGCTTTTCGCTGACACAACAGATCATTAATGCACCACTGAACGCATCAAGTACAAACCCACCTCATTCACCTTTCCCAACAAGGTCAGTCAAAATATAGACCACTTCACGAAACAAGGCTGTAATGTTCACCAATTCAAAATGTTGTGTAAGTGGTACAAGTGTTTCAAGTGTTTGAAATATTGTGAGCTTTACTTATGGTGGCATTTCCTTTGTCAGCCGCGGATCTGACAGTGTGTGTGTGTGTGTGTGTGTGTGTGTGTGTGTGTGTGTGTGTGTGTGTGTGTGTGTGTGTGTGTGTGTGAGTGAGTGAGTGAGTGAGTGAGTGAGTGAGAGAGAGAGAGAGAGGATTAATTAATGCGAGAGAGAGAGAGAGAGAGAGAGAGAGAGAGAGAGAGAGAGAGAGAGAGAGAGAGGAGTAATTAATGCGCAAGTTAATTGAAACTGATACATCAGAACACCCTCGACATTAAGAGGTATTAAATTACTCAGAATACATTAAGCCCTCGATTCCTAAACGCCTTTCTCATAGGTACGTATAACACAAATTCATACAATCAGTGTTACGACAAACCCTACATACTTTGTAACATCTTAGCGCGTTACTGATCCTATACTTAAAACACTGTACGTGTTCGCACAATAGCACCTGTCTCGACACTGAGAGGTATTAAATTACTCAAAATACATTAAACCTTCAAAAGCCTTTCTCAAGTGTATAACACTGATTCATACAATCCGCATTACGACAAACCAAACATGCTTTGTACTGCGACAGACACGAGTCACTTAGCAGAAATAACTACTAACGTTTTCATTTATTGTCACTGGTCAAAAAATTGAACGGAAATGGTCTAGCTACGAAAATAATGAGCATTAGACAGTCCAGGCTATGTAACTTCAATCTAAAAGTTTTAGTGATATATCTATGAACAGACAACACCAAGGCAAAACGACGAAGGTCGCATGACAAAGGCAAAGTCGCGTCAAGCTTGCGTACGATAAAACCTTGTCACCACTAAGCTTCAGGGGACACACTGTACATAAGGAAGGTGGGAGGAAGGAGAGGGGAGGTGGGGGTCAGGGTGGGGGTCAGGGTGGGTGCGGGGGCGTGCCAGGAGGTACATGTCAAACACACAGGTTTCGCGTGGGACATGACGCAAGGGGAACAGTACTCTCACAAAAGATTTATTACGCGTGCGCTGAACAGAAACACTGATTTCCTTATTAGTTTTCAATAAAAAAAGGGGGGGGGGGAACACGATTCTAACAAACGATTTATTACGCGTGCGCCGAGCAGAAACACTGACTTCCTTATTGGTCTTCAATCAAAACAGTTTCCGTAAAATCGAACACAAATCACTGACTGGCTGAAACAGACTGTGCCATAAACAGAACGAATCATAAGGTCACATCTTATCATGACAGGCTCAACTGCTGCTAAATATCAACATGTAAAAGATGTATTTCCAAATTTAGAAGGTGACGGAAAGGGCGACTGTCTCAACCGACCTTCAACTTCTCTATCCTAGCAATATAATATGTTAGCGTTTGCCTGACTAAGACGTGGAGACTGGCATTTTGGGAAAGAGAGAGAGAGAGAGAGATTGAGAGAGAGAGAGAGAGAGAGAGAGAATTGAAGAATTAGCCTACGTCGCTGGAGATTTTGTAGGCGAGAATTAATAAAATTGGATATGCCTACAATATGCACGTATGTACGCCTGCACTACATGTGGGCGAGTACGGCACTGTAACGGAAGGACAACTTCAGACTGACCTTACTGCACTAAAATCTGTAACCAGAAGTGGCAGCCTACGCGTCCTTGTATTGCAATGGGTGTACTCTCAGTTACCGACGACGGGAGCAAATTTACTGAAGGTTTGTGTGTCAGTCTGTTACATAAGAGAAGTGCAAATTGCGGAGGCTACGCCAAGTGAGAACAGACTGTGAACTGATTAGAAAAACAGTGCTAGACCAGGGTTGAAACAGCGCAAAACGTGTAGAGTGAGCCACAGTCGAAAGCACGAATTTGTAAGCTAATGACTGACAGTGACATCTAGACCAGCACACACACCAAAAAGACTAACGCAGGCAAGGAGGAATTAAAAGCAACATCAATGGAGGAAAGGGAAAAAGGGGGGCTCGAACCCCAACGCCTTACCGAAGTGCGGGCGGGGACGGAGCCCCTGCGGCGTCGGTGTTCCTGCATCAGTTTCTGTTCCTGTTGAAAGTCAATAGGTTGATCATTGTCCGGAATATTGTACAGTGGCGTGGACGGCGTCCCCTGACTACTGATTCCAGCGTAAGACTTGCGCCTAGACCGCCCGCTTTTTGGCGCCGACGAACTCATTTTTGGGCTACGGTCACTGACCACACACAACGAGACTGAGGGTTCAAAAACACAAGGTGACGTAGTCTGGGGGAAAAGGTCAACGACCTGACCGGGATAAGCACTGTGCAATGGTCAGTCGAGGGCCGATTTAGTCACAGCTCAGCGCCCCAAGAGCCGGGGCCTCAGGGGTGGTCGGTAGTGGTCGGCTGATCTGCTGAGCAGTCAGGAATAAATCCGGCCTTGCTGAAATGGCAGGTCTGGCCGTGGCGGCAGGGTTAATGCATCCATCTGGATTTCGAAATCTTGAGATCAGTCAGCTACTTCCTGACTGACGACGGGAAATGAACGTTCACTGAGTCTCCTAACAACACTGAGGTCAAGAATTGAACGTTCACTGATCTCATTGAATGCTGAGGCCGAGCGTTTGGCGTTCACTGTGCCGCCCAGCTAAACACGGGTTCTAACTGAACACTCTGGTGGGGAATTAAACGTTCACTGGGTCTCCTTACTGAGCACAGATCAGTAATTAAGCGTTCAGTCTCCTAACTGAACGCTGCGGCTGGCACTGAGCTGAACGTTCAATCTTCTGTCTGAACACGTCGGTCGGGAATTGAACGCTACTCCCGCCTGAACGAAGGTTCACTGACTCTCCTAAATGAACACAGGTCAGAAATTGAACGTTCAGTCTTTCAACTGAACGCTGAGGCCAGGGGGCGTTGGCCAGGTAGGTGGGACGTGGGCTAAAAAAAAAAACGAAAAAGGCGAAGTCAATGAAGATGAGGTGAGAATGAACGATACTGTGACAGGGGTAGCCGGCTACAGCACAGCTCATGCACGAGTCTTCCAGCACAATGCACCCACTAAGTGATCATCCACGTAGAAGTACGTAATCAGTCACACTGCGGCCGCTGCCCGACCAAACGAATAAGGTAATCCAGCGTTTGGTGGAAGCGGGGTAGCGGCAATATATTACCACACCACTGCTGTTTGGTGCGACTCGTCAGCTGGGCACACACATGCTGCAGTAACCGTGACTGAAACAAGAACGCCAAGAGGCCGGCCTACGGTCTTGATATTATTTCCTACCTAGCTGAGTACACACAGCACTATTGTAATATATATGACGCGGGTAAGTACACTCTGCCTTATTGTATTATGACGCGGGCATTGGCACTAGACTTTCAAGTGGTTTCTGAGGTCAGTCACTTCCAAGCTGACCTGTGGCTCTTCAAGAAAATTTCCAAGGACAACCACTGACACAGGGATCCCAACAATGCCAGGTAAACTAACTGATCGGTGCTGGAACTCAAGGCCACAAAATACACGTACTACCGAGAACAGTGGCACGCGCAGGGGGGAAAACACACACACACAACCGCTGACCACCGGCACTTCAAGAAAGTTCCATGGACTAGGTCGACGGACGCTGCAATGATCCCAGCTTGACAATGACAGTCAAATTATCGCTGCTCGAAGACAAGGTCACACAATACACGCATTCACAAAACGAACAGTGGCACGCTTGGGGGGGGGGGGAACACACACGCACACACAACCGCTGACCATTCACTGGCACTTCGAAAAAGTTCCAAGGACAACGCTTGACACAGCGATCCCAACAGGCAGCGGGACTGTGACGATCTGTAGTTGAGCTCAAGGTCGCACAATACACGTGTTCACAATGCTAACAGTAACACGTTCATACGGTTAATACTGGAATTGGTACACACCACAACTGACGCAGCAGTTTCCAACAATTCCCTCGCAGAACTTCACAGCAGGTACAGGAAATACTAAGCAAACAATGGCGATCTTAGACTAGAGTTCCAACTGTGTAGCGGCTCAGTTGAACTTAGGTCCCTGTTGCCTATTCTTGGCTAGACTGAACAACACTGGCAAACAAGCTATTATGCACGGTAAAACCACACTCTGGAACCATTATTATCCTTCCCAATTTTAGCGGCGGCTCCTGTGTCAACAAATTATTTCTGGCACAATAACACGCCCAAAATACACCTGTGAGAAACCACCGTAAGACATTGAGAACAGTGACCTATGTAATTTCCAGTCAGCCGTTCACAACACACTACACGCGCGCGCCGTTACAAGACATGGATCATAGTTCGTGCCAAACACTATTATTTATGGCTTTTGACGACTGATCCCTTCACGAGGCACCCAGGCCAGTCATGCGCTGGCATTGTCTGCGGCCGTGTTCATTCAAGCGTGAATGATCTTCCGCGATAAGCGCGGTGCCAGTTCAGGTCAGTCTTTGGATGCTTCCCCTCGGGGCTGGTTGTAGTGTCACCCCCCACAAAAACACTCCAGGATTTCTGTTTGCCTCTGTGGTTTTCAATGGACGGGGTCGAGCTCGTTAGAGTCGCGTTGAATTTTGATTAGACTCCTGTCTCGAAAACAACACGGCGTGTGTCTGGACCTGTCTGGCTCCTGTCCACAGGTTGGAGAACTAAATCCTACAGCGATCCGCAGCTGGGTCAGTGTGTCTCCTACAAACGCAGGTAAAACTACAGGCACCATCAACACTGAGTGCGCCCTGCGCTCTACGCTGACTGACGTCCCTATTTTAACGCCCGTTAAACTCAGTAAGTAGCGCAGGGTAGCGCGGCGATTCGCTTAAGACTTTACAGCCCGTCAAAAAACTAGGCTAAGTGGAGTGTTCAAACAATCGCTGTCTCGAATTCCCAGTGCGGTGCGGGTTCTAACACTTGAAATGCCCTCTAGTTGCATAGCCTGCCTAAGTTAGTTACACTCTCCCTACTGTCGCACTGAGCTTGAACCTGCTTGAAATGCCCTCTAGCTGCATAGCCTGCCTAAGTTAGTTACACTCTCCCTACTGTCTCACTGAGCTTGAAGCTGTTTTAAATGCACCCCGCTTTTTTCCACTACCCACACGTTAGCAGGTATGTTCTTTGAACGGTCGGTATATATACGCTGCGTTGTAAGATAAGATAGGGGGGTGGCAAGTCTAGTATTTATTTTTCACGGGTACAGTTCAGGACTCACTGCAGCCCGTCGAAAATTCACGTGCTCTCTAGTGCCGGCAGCACGAAGGCCGCCTCAGGTTTGAGTCAGATTTTTCGGACTGCATCCTGAACTGGGGTAGGTAAAACGCACAGGGCCCGCATTGATTAGCGACGTAGGGCTAATACATACTGACTGTATCCAGCGCCCTCTAGCCTGAGAGCACACAGCTAAATTGAATGGCTGAGCACGCTCGGTGCTTGAGGGACGGGGAAAAACTAACTTGCGCTGACCGTGTGAGGGAATGGACTGCTTTCTTCTCTTCGCCGGTAAAACTAATAATTGTCCGTCTATCAGATGATGTCAGACCCTCAAAACTTTAAAATCAGCGTATTCCTAGAGTAACGACCTTCTAAATTTGAAACAACAACAACAACTGAAACCGCAAACCTACGCCGATTACCGACAACACGCGTAATACAATGAAGGAGAAGTTTAGAGTTTCCAGTGCCTCAAAATCAGCGTATTAATAATAATAATAATAATAATACATAGTGTTTGTAGAGCGCTGCTCTCCAAATACAAAGGTAATATATTACCGGCTATATCAACGACCATCTAAATCTGCTGAACTTCTATCGCTACAAAATCCACACTTGAACAGGTAGACATGTACTCATGATACAAAGAAGGAGACGTAGTTTAGAGTTTTCACAGTGCCAGAAACGGGCCGATCAAAGACCTTCAAATCTACGGAACATCCAGACCTACAAAACACAACAGGTAGATCATACGCGTAATGCTATAATGGGGGAGGGGTGGGGGGGGGGGGGGGGGTGTTTACAGTTTTCACAGTGCCAGAAACAGGCCTCCAAGTCAGCGTATTCTTAGATCAAGGACCTTCCAAATCTGCGGAACTACCAAACCTACAAACACACAGCAGGTAGACCTTACGCTCAATGCAGTGATGGGGGATGTTTTAGAGTTTTCACAGTGCAAGTACCAGCATCCAACTTGCGTCTGCGTATTCACTGACCAACGACCTTCAAAATCTGCGGAACTGACATCTAGAGCTACAAAACACACAACAGGTAGACCTTACGCCTAATGCAGTGATGGGGGATGTTAACAGTTTTCACAGTGCCAGAACCGGCATCTAAGTCTGCGTATTCACTGACCAACGACCTTCAAAAACTCTGCGGAACATCTAGAGCCACAAAACACACAACATGTAGACCTTCTGCGTAATGCAATAACGGTGAATGTTTAGAGTTTTCACATTGCCAGAACCGACCGGCCTCCAAGTCTGCGTATTCACTGACCAGCGACCTTCAAAATCTTCGGAACATCGAGAGCCACAAAACACACCACAGGTAGACCCGTATACTGGTGTTTCAGCCGCTCCGTAAAAAAAACCCCACACAAAACAGATGAAAGGAATCACATGTTCTGTAGAGCTTCTGCTGGCTAAAAACACCGCTCAGATCTCTGCAAAACACATACACAGGTAGACCTGTTCGCGTAATACAGCTCCGTATGAAAACACGGAGCGAGACTGAGAGGCGAATGGCATCACAGAATCTGCAGAGCTGCTGGCTGAAAAACACAAGTTACACTGAGCTCCTCAGTCACGGCACCATGTGCTAGGAGTAAACATTCTCATCACGTGGTCCGAAGCGAAGTCAGGTGGTTGGGGAGGGATGGGAGAGGATTTGGGGGCCGCGATGCAGCGCTTTGATCACTGGTTGGCTATGCATGCAGGACACCTTGTTGCGGAGTGTGCGCCTGCTTTGTGCGCGGTGCCTGGTCGAAATGCCTGTCGGTCGGTGTGCCGCTCTTGATCAAAGACTTGACTGGGGTTGTACTGCGCCAACTCAACTCTCATGCTAATCAAGTCATGCAGCAGCGGCAACCAGGTCCTGAACGAAATTCGATCACGGGCCCTTTGAAGCAGATATACACGCAAACATAATGAACTCTCCGCCTTACACACACACAGGCTCAGCTGTTTATACACGGACAGCCTGATCAGGCCTGTCAGTGAGCGCCGGCGTGAACTGATGAGGTCAGCAAATTGTTCGCCATTCCGCTTAGCCACTTCGAGTCTCTCTCTCTCTCTCTCCAGTGCGCTTCACAACTCAACAAACTGCCGGAAAGCAGTCCCTTACAACTGAAAGCAATCCTTGCCGGACTGCACGGATCAGGTCAGCCTCAAATTGTTCACAACTCAGTGAGTCAATGGCACACTGACTGGCGAAGTGCCAAGCAAGTCCTTCTTGACTGAACTAAGTCAGCAAATCGTTCGCCATTCAGCTTAGCCACTCTGAGTCTCTCTCGCTGGCACTCAGTCTCCACACACTCACAGCAACTGTCCCGAATGAAAAACAAGCCTTGTTCAATGACAAGACTTAGAAGCCGGCGAGAAAACTACCTGAACTGCCTGTCTAAACACACTGACGACGCGCTAGTAGTACTAGCCTCGCGGCGAGAACTGACTGAACCAAAGAGGAAAACACTCGAACTCACGCACTCGTCCTCACTGAAAAAGTGACTGACGAAGCAGTGACCGGGGTTTCCACCAACAGTTTCTTAGTCCGGGTTCCCTGGGAGGTGTATAGGGTATCCGACGAGTCAAAGACAACTGCAGGGCAAAAGCGAGATAGGCAGAGTTCGATCAGTCAGGCGGGAACTGATGTCGGCTCCGGCACACGCCCATGGTGTGCACGCTCTGCCGCACTCCCTCCCAGGCGGCTCAGCACGCATCGACCGTTACACTTTTACGTCGAGAACTTACATGGACAGCTCGGCACCTCGCCAGTCAGTGTGCCATTGACTGACAAAAATAATGCAATGGCCGCAGTTCGGTAAATGAGGCAGATTCAGCCATCACTGACGATGATGGTTATTTACATGGAGCTAGGCTTCACAAGTACAATGCTTACTGAGTGGTGACTATTTTTAGGTGTGGTTCGGGCGGCTTAGCTAGTAACGAGGGACGTGGTCAGGCTAATACTAAGACACTTTATTTTCTATAAAGTTAGGAGTTGCGTTTATCAGCTGAGCGGGTTAATCCAATCTTTAGTCACACTTATAAAGTGTTATGATGTGATCAGTTACAGCTATGGTTGCCGGCTCCACGGAAGTCAAGAGACATACACTGATACAGTACATTTCATGATCGCAAGCTGCAGTTGCCACCAGACGGGCGTAACTACTATACACATTTTTTGTTCTTGTCGTTTGTTTTTTGTTTGTTTGTTTTTTCCCTCAGTCCTGATTGTATTCCCATCCCATGACCGCACCCTTTCCTCCCCCCCCCCCCGCCCCACAAACACACACTGACACACACACACACACACACGCACACACACACACACACACACACACACACACACACACACTTCCTCCAATTTCCGAAAGCTGACACCGACTTGAAACACATTTATACACATCGCCAACAGAAGTTCAGTGACCTGCAGCTTGGAACATTAGTTCATAGCTTGGCCGTACTTTCGGCTGACCTAGTCTCCAATCAGCATCTGAAAGCCACACTAAAAAAATAAAATAAAAAATAAAGCTTATCAGCAAAACCACACACAAACCTCTGGTCAATACCAGTCCACCCCAGAATGATTTATCACTGCCACCAAAACCGATAACACCAGTTCGACAGTCAAGAAAGAAAATGTATCGGAGAATAAGTGACCTAAATTTACCGACACACTGCCCTCAAGGCGAGCGGTGGTCTAATAGGTAGCGCGTCGGACTTAAGCCGCAGCGCTACTGAACGGCCGTCACCGCTGTCACGGCGAAGAAGCGTGGGTTCGAGCCCAGGTCGAGCTTGTGGTATGTGTTACTTGGATACCGGGCTGCTCATCGAGGGGCGTCTCTCCGGGTTATCCGGCTTTCCTCCCGCAGGGAAAGAAAAATTGAAAAATAGGATAGGTAGGTTGAGTGGCGCTGAACCGCGGCGACGCGCTTCCCCCAGGGGAAGCAGCCCCAATTTCCCGAAATGGACAATAAAGTTAAAAAGTGACAAACAACAAACAATGAAAAACCAGCTCACACAGCTTCATCCAACAACGGTGGAGCAAACAGTTTATATATTCGCTGTGACCCGAGCGATCATGTTTGCGTCACGAAAGAAGTATTGATTTGTGTGACTAGTGGTTAGCTGGTGTCTAGGGCGTAAGCGTAATATGAATTTTTCATATCTCGTGCATGAAGTTTCACACAGGATTAACCCTTTCAATGCCACACACAGCTTGGGTCATTCACAGAGAGCATGGCTTCAGATTTCATGGCGTTAACATGGCGTTGAGTTGTCTGAATTTTATAGAATATATTTGAACTTTCAAGAAGCTCAAGATGCTGTCAGGAAGAGAAACTTATCCTGCCTCTAGCGATCGTTTCACAGACATGCAAACCACCACAATGGGGCTACAGGTGTAACTCATGAAATTTTGTGAGCGTGGCAGCGAGAGGGTTAAAGTGCAAGCTGTGTGACTGACACTAAGCCGGGCATTGTCACAGACGGAATTAAAATGCAACTTTATTTTACAAGGAAAGGCGAGGAAGACAGTCATTTGATCACTGAGTTTTGCCCTTTCTATTCTCCAAGAAACTGACGGGAAGGGTGGGTGGGTGTTTGGGGGTTTAACGTCCTTTTCCACCACATAGGGTGATATCAAAGACGGGGCAACGATGAAAAGGCCAGCACAAATATTTGGCCCCAGCGGGGATCGAACTCACGACCCGAGCATTAGAAGTCCAACACTCTACCATTCGACCACCCCGGCTCCCCCCGAAACTGACGGGAAAAGGTGAAAGAACCACACGTGCTGTGCGTATAGGTGAATCTGAAATCTTTAACCACAAATACAAAATGCAAATGCACCGATATTTTTTTTATCAAGCACGGGTGTTTCTAAGTTGGTTTAAACAGGTTTATAGCAATACTGACAAGTCGTTCAAGTAAACAGATAGTGAGCATAAACAAGCGGCACGGCTTATGTTAAAGCTCAGTGGGAAAAAGTACGTATTGACAGCATTGAAATGGCAGACTAGACTGGTAAGTAATCATAATAGATTAAAACTACAGGGGAGAGAGAGAGAGAGACAGACAGACAGACAGACAGACAGAGAGACAGACAGACAGACAGAGAGGTCACAGTCGGAATTAAAATGCAACTTTGTTTTACAAGAAAAGGTGAGGAAGACAGTCATTTGATCCTTGCCACGCCATATGCCCTTTCTATTCTCCCAGAAACTGACGGGAAAAAGGTGAAAGAATTCACACGTGCTGTGCGTGTAGATGAATCTGTGTCTGAAATCTTTAACTGACCACAAATACAAAATGCAAATGCACCGATATCATTATCAAGCACGGGTGTTTCTAAGTTGACGCGGAGTCAGAATTATGCGGATCAACTGATGGGTATCACCTCCTGTATACTTAGTACACAGATTTAATTAAAGGGGTGGGTGGGTGGGTGTTTTGGGGGTTTAACGTCCTCTTCCACCAAATACGGGTGATATCAAAGACGGGGCAACGATGAAAAAGCCAGCACAAATATTTGGCCCCGGCCAGATTTAATTAAAGGGACTAATACAACCGTGTTTATGTCACAGATCGTTCTGAGTTGTTTTCGCGGTATCATCACACCACTTAGACACCTGGACAGTGACAGCGTCTGTAAAGCTGGCACTGAGCTGATTCAAGTGTACTTGATGACGCAGCGACCACACTGAGCGCTCCAAGGCCCGTATGTAAAACTCAAGGTTAATTTAACCCACGGCTACGGGCCTAACCCAGACTAGGACAAAAAACCAACAACCCCAAAACAAAATTAAATTAAAAAAGGAATCGAAGAAAGAAAGACAAAAATCCTTCTGTAACGGCATAGGCACCTTGCTGCAATGGGCAAAAAATAACAGAAAATTTAACCCTAGGGCTAGTTTAGTTCGAGGTTAGACACTAACCCGGGGCTAAACTCCCTAACCCCGACTTTTACATGCGGACCCAGTAGTGTAACAACAGTCGTAGAAATTAACTGTTCGGCCGCTCGCGAAAAGTGTAAAACAACATTGTATCGCATTAAGAGCTGTACTAATCATCAACAAAGAGTATTTCGGGCGCACAGGCGCACTCCCGAGCGAATCTGTTCCAAAACATAAGCTGGCTTAGAAAATATGGAATTTGCCCGTATAACACATTGACTTCTAAATTTAATTATTAAAGTCTGGTCTTTCTCTTGCATTAAAAAGGGCTTGTGCTAGAATGAAATGCATTAACACTTCTCGCCTCTGCAAAAAAAATAGGCGAAGTCTATCGCTTCAAATCACTCACAAGAGGCAGACCAGAACTAGAAGGCCCCACTTGTGTCAGGTCTATTTTTGGTCCCGCTGTAGTAACGGGAGTCGGCCAGTTTCCGATACAACACCAACACCATTTACCTCCAACCTTAGCGCACCGCACCAAACCACGTGCGGGCGGCGTGATTTCATTTCCCGCTTCACTCTAGGCCAAGTTACGTATACCCCGCGGGTCTCGTGAAAAAAAAAAAAACAAAAAAACAAAAACCCGAGACATGTTTGAAGGAAAATTTAAAAATTGAGGAAAAGTAGACTCAACGTCAACCCTACAGGCATTTTAGGGAACTAACAATGTAAACTCTCCGATTATGAGAGTTAATACTGCGATGTGCTTTTAAGAAAAATGACACGTGACGTCAATTTCTTTTATTTTTTACGTCATCATATTGTTGTTCTCTTGTTCTTCTCTCCCAACATTTTGTGAAGGGCCTCCTCGGTCCCTTGATTTTTTTTAATTTTTTTATTCAAGGTCCAGCTTGACTTCTGTCAAGGGACAATGGTACTGCTGTCGATGACCTGGACAATAATTATGCGCACTATGACCGTGTGTTTGTGTGATTTGGATTTTGTTGTCGTTGTTGTTGTTTTGTTGTTGGTTTTTGTTGTTGTTGTTGTTTGCACCGTACACATATTGTAGGAGTAAGTCACTATGATCATACAGAGGAAATGTTCAGCCCATCAAATTTGAAAAAATAAATGCAATTTTAAATTCCGAAATTTAAATAGCTGAGCTGACCCTTCGCACCACGTGATTGTAATGTGTTTATGTCCAGTGTGTGAGAGAATGCGTGTGAATCACGTGAGCGTGCGTGTTGGCTTCAGTTCGCGGCGCTTTGAGCCGATTCAGGAAATTGGGTAAAGCGCCTATACAATACTCATTATTATTATTATTATTATTATTATACAGTCCTTTCCAAAGCTTAAAGGCCTTCATAAGGGGACCGTCAGACGTGGTGAGTTTGCACGCCTACAAGCGGTAAAATGCACTCCCACTCGGGTCGCCAGGGACACTGAAGCGCGGTGCCGTCGGCTCGCCAGTAAACAGAACACGCTCCTATTTTCTTCTCCTCACGCCAGTCAATCGCCGCTGACCGCGCGCTTTCGCTCTTTGTGTCTTGTCCAGCGCGATGCCGGCGGCACAGTCCGCTCGCTGCACACTCGTAGCGTGTAAACAGACAAGCCGTTCGACCAGCGGTGCGAGGGTTCCTCAGGCTCGAAGCGTGTGCCAGCGTAGGCTCTGGGCAGAAACTAAGTAGGGAAAAGAAACCATGCGTGCAGGTTTATGCAGCGAGTTGCTGTAGGGAATGCTGATTAATTTGGTTACGCTTTTGTTCGCACGTGAAAACCCCTCTTACGGCGAATCTACTCTACTACGTCCAGCCGGAATTCTGTGGAAATGCCAGAAGGTGGCTGAGGCAACGTACGTAGAGGGGAAAGGTGTTCTGTTTACGCTGCTGAGCATCTCGGTCGCGTGCGGATTTAGGTCGAGAGAGTCTTTGGGGACATGAGCGGGTGAATTCCATTTTTGCTAATGTTTTGGGACAGTTTCGCTCGTGAGTGCGCCTGTACGCTCGAAATACTCTTACCACTCTTAGTACAGCTCTTAATGCGACACAAAGGGATCGCCAACTTTCTATTCAAACTTTCAGTGCGGCACTAAATAATTGCATCGCTAGCAAAACGGGGTTTCTACCAGTCAAGGGGAACTTGGATGTAACCGTCTGTTAGTATGTGCTACTGGGGAAAAAAAAACCCCAAAAAACAACAAACTTTCAGCATAGAGAGGGTTAATGCCCCCTGTCTTCCGACATACATACTATTAGACTCACAAATTATTCTGAGCTGTTTTGGTCAGTGCTGTGTAACATCGTATCACATGCACGTGTAGGCATCTGCACAGTTACAGCCTCGCACAATTTGGCACTGAGCCAAAAGAAGGCTAAACGTCAAGCGGGAAAAAAACAACCCGAGGTGTCCGTTATAATGATGCTGTCATTCGTGGACTAGGACAGCTTTGGGCCGTTTCACTTCAAGTTCTCATGGTCAGCAGGCGGCCGCGTACGGCATTTCGAGCTCTGCATAGCATGACAATAGACAGTAGACTATTTCCAAAGTATATGCGCACTTATAGGCGCAAATGTTCCCCAAGCAGCTGTCTTCTGTGAAGCCCCGTAATACTAGAAAAGGCGAGTTTGTTTGTTTGTTTGTTTGTTTTGCCTCAAAGTACGGACGTACATTCTGACAAAAACTGTTTTGTGTCACAGGGCCCTGAACTGAACTTCCCGTTCCACACAAACTTGCGAGGCAATTTCAAACTGGCGACCCGTTTTGCGGGGAGTCGCCATCTTGTCAGCAAATATGAAAGTGCCGTCCGGTGGGGACAGTTAGGCGACAGGGAGCGAGTAAACGATTGGCGCAGGCTACGTTCAGGTGTAATGTGCTCTCTCTCTCTCTCTCTCTCTCTCTCTCGTGTGGCGGTGTTTTCCCATCTGCTTAAAACTCAAACACCAAGACAACCGTATGTATCTCGTAAATAAGATTCTGTCCTGACCGGCCCCTGTAGTGTAGTGGTTAGCACTTCGAACCATGGACCCGGGTTCGAGTTCCGATCGAGGCAAGCGGGATTTTTCCTACCTAGGTCGGCTCCTACCCAGAGCGGGTGTGCTATGGGCCCAGTGGGGAGGCAGTTGCCACACAGCCGAGATTCACCCACTTCACGGGTGCGACTTTGGGGGTGCCTCCCTAGGTATGACACGCCTTATGATGTGGATGATTACACGGCCGGCACCGCAGGTGCCGTAGTTCCCGGGCCTGGTTAATGCCGGGGTATTTATGACAAGAAGCTTGGAATGCGGCCCTATGCCGCAGTCCCAAACCACACGGACCTCCATAGCATCATCTTACCATCATCCTCATCTCCATCCAGCTTCCGAGCCCTCCGTAGATTCCACCCATCACCTGGGAGGAACACCACTGGAACTGGCAAAAAGAGTTGGGGCAGCAAAAAAAATCTGTCCCATGTGCGTCCCCCCCCCCCTCTCTCTCTCTCTCTCTCTCTGCCTGTGTGTGTGTGTGTGCACGCGTGTGTGCGTGCTGGGGGGTGAAAAGAGGGGATATCCTCCTCGGTAGCTGTCTGATCCTAAAACGGCAGTTCGGTATCGGAAATTAATCCCCTTACCGGGGATGTCAGAATGTCAGAGTGTTCCCCGAAACCGTCTCCCCGCTACAGACGCAACACAGTGCCCGAGCTCTCGGGGCTGACAGAAAATCGAAGGGGATCGATGATGTGTTATCCAATCAACTACTTTCTAAGCGGCTGACGGAAGTCACGCTAGTTCGGGGAGTTCCTTTTCAGCGTCACCTGTCCCTATTGGGCCATTTCTCAGGACGAATTGTCGTTTTCCTGGTTGAAGAGCTCCGGGCACAAAGTGCACATCTTTGACCTGGCAAGTAAAATATATGTCTGCTGAAACGTAAGAACTGCGCCGCCATGTGCCAGATATACAGCAATTACTCTTATTGATACGTAAAGCTCTGAATGTAATACATGGACGCACACTGGCAGTGCCAACGAGAACTGCATCGGCCCAAAGTTGTCACAGTCAGCCGTGCCGGCAGGGCTGTGTGGCATACGCTGTGCTTTTCGGCTTGTTTTGGCTCCTGTTTGCTCAGTACCTGCATGTGAGAAACCGTCAGCAAAAGGTCAAATCGCGCATTCACTTCTCGGGTGCTGACGATGGAATTGTAATACCTGGTGTTGACACAGGGCCTTTGTCCCACTGGTGAACCACGGAATTTTAAACCGTGGCTTGTAATTGCGGTACAGTGGTTTAAACTGTAAGAAATAGCACCCCGAGAATTGCACCCGACCCTAATCCCGACTGGGGCCAAAATATTTGTACTGGCCTTTTTTCTCGCTGCCCCGTCTTTAAAATTGATCACCCTGACGTGGTGGCAAAGGACGTTAAACTCCACAAACACCCCACCCGCGCGTCCACCCACCCACATCCGAGCCACCTGACCCTTTGCAGTATACACGTTTGTTCTCAAGCCGCGGTCACAGCTAGAGGTCGCTATCGGAGGAGGTTAAACCCGAACGTGTTGTCAATGCCATCTGGTCGTCCCACAGTGTCGTAAACATGAGCTTTAACAATCGCTTTGCAATAAGTTCCCCTTATTTACTATCTAACCTTGACACGGTCACACCACACACGCCAGCTCTCAAGGCCTTGTCTGGAAAATGTGTGTGTGTGTGTGTGTGTGTGTGTGTGTGTGTGTGTGTGTGTGTGTGTGTGTGTGTGTGTGTGTGTGTGTGTGTGTGTGCGCGCGTGCGCGCGCGCGCGGGCGCGAAATGGCAGTGAGAAACACAACCATATGTCAACACCAGGTATTACAATTCCTTCGTCAACACCCAAAGAAGTGAATTTGCGCCTTGACCTTTTGCTGATAACAGATAAGAATTTATTGGACTGACGTGTTTGCGCCTGAAGTTAATGCACAAAAAAATAATGAGTACAGTCCCTTGGCCTTGGAGCTGCGTTCATGTTGAATGTTTTGAATGTTTATCTCGAAGGTTTTTTTTTTTTTTTTTAGAGAGAGAGAGAGAGAGAGAGAGAGAGAGAGAGAGAGAGCTGTCAACACTTTTCGAAGTGGGAAAAATCACAAAAACAATATCACACGTTGTATATATATATTAACGTGACTTAGGCACGGTATCGCCTTGTACCTATGTTATCATATACAAGGTCGGTTTGGGTGTGAGGATTAACACTCCTTCACAGAAAACGCACTCGGAGAAACATTGTTATGACGTTTTCCTCTGTACACAGGCATGCTGTTTCGCGTGTGTCCAGAGGCAGCAGGACGGAAGGGGGAGGGAGGGGGGGGAGGTGCGGAAGGTGCGTGGTGGTAGGGGGGGGGGGGACTATAGTTATCAAAGAATGTGTATCCACCTTACGGTAACTGAAAGCAACATGAAGATCAACATTAGCTGTGTAAAAAGGCTTTAGGCAAAAGTCAGTTCTGTATACACTGCGTGCTGGCCTTTTTCTCGTTGCCCCGTCTTTGATATCACCCTTACGTGGTGGAAAAGGACGTTAAACTCCCAAACACCCACATACCCACCTCTTTATACACTGCAAGTACGAGGCGAGTTATCTATCCCGGCAGTCGCAAAAACAAAATCTGTAGAAGGTCTTTCTTCACCAGTGTTTTCAGTAATGCCCAAAACTGCTCAGGACCCGCATGTAAAAGTCGGGGTTAGGGAGTTTAGCCCCGGGTTAGAGTCTAACCTCGAACTAAACTAGCTCTAGGGTTAAATTTTTTTTTTTTTTTAAATCAGGAAACGGGTCCATTCCAGCAAGGTGCCTATGCGGCTATAGAAGGATTTTTGTCTTTCTTTCTTCGTTTCCTTGTTACTGAGTCAGCCCCTCAGGAAGGAAAATAACCAAGAGCTCAAAAGTGGGCTTTGTCTAAAAACACACAGTTTACAGTACCAGTCACTGTGGAAGGAGGCTATATCATAGACTGCCAGTGCACCAACCTGGCAACAACAGCTAAACACAAAATGAAGATCAACATTAGCTGGAAAAAAATCTTCAGGGGAAAGTCAGTTCTTGATACACTGCAAGTATGAGGCTGTGTTTCACTAGTTAACTACCCAATCGCAAAAACAACAGCTGCCAACTGTCAATATTGTCTAGGTTACCGAACCAGCCACTCAGGAAGGGTGGGTGGGTGTTTGGGAGTTTAACGTCCTTTTCCACCACATAAGGGTGATATCAAAGACGGGGCAACGAGAAAAAAGGTCAGCACAAACATTTGGCCCCAGCCGGCGGGATTCGAACTCACGACCCGAGCATTGAGAGTCCAACGCTCTACCAGTCGGCCACCCCGGCTCCCCCAGCCACTCAGGAAGAAAAAAATAAATAAATACAGAGCTGAAACGCGGGCTTTGTCTAAAAACACACGTTTGCAGTACTGACCAGTCTCTGTGGTACCGGAATCCAGGCAGATGCATATTTCATGATAGCCATTACACGTGAAAGCCCCGTGGTGATTGGGCGGATGCTGTGTGGACATTTCCAGCGGGGTAGCTGTCCTAGGATAATAAGTCCATTAGGGAAGCCAGAATTTCTTCATTTCTTCTTTTGTTTCAGGTGGTGGTTGTGGTGGTGGTGAGGGGGTGTTTCTTTTGTTAGACTGACCTGCTGTATCTGCTGTGCACAGTCACTTCTCTTAGTGTGTGTGTGTGTGTGTGTGTGTGTGTGTGTGTGTGTGTGTGTGTGTGTGTGTGTGTGTGTGTGTGTGTGTGTGTGTGTGTGTGTGTGTGTGTGTGTGTGTGTGTGTGTGTGAGAGAGAGAGAGAGAGAGAGAGAGAGATATGATGATGATGATGATGATGATGATGATGATGATGAAACGTTTTTTATTCAGGATAGAGCATTTAGGCATTGCTGCCTGTCTTACAAGCTGTCCTGCTATTCTACGTTAAAGGGTATTAAAAAAGACATCACAACAAGGGGCGAAAAGAAGAAAAAAAAAAGAGAAAAAACAAACAAAGAGAGAGAGAGAGAGAGAGAGAGAGAGAGAGAGAGAGAGAGAGAGAGAGAGAGAGAGAGAGAGCCTAAATTACATGTAAATGGGTTACGTTGCTCAACTGAGTTCTCCTTACGGAGTCCTTCTAAACATGCCTATTGTTATTAAGAGACTTCTGGCCTTGTCTGAAGAAAATTTATACTTGATATTTTCTTTAGCCACCCCCCCCCTTCCCCCCTCTCCCCCCCCCCCCCAAGCTAAGCGATTTGTCAGCGCCTACTTCAGTCAACGACGGGTCCGCTACCTAACATAAATGATTCGAAAAAAACATCGAAGATAATACACAATTTATCAAACGACGATAATAATCCGAGCAAATGACTGAGTGCCCTTCATGCGGGCTAAATTGGACTGAAAAATATTTGTTGGAAGAAAAAAAAGCGACGATAAAGACACACTTTTTCATCACCTTCAAGAAGTCGAGTAAATCACTGCGTGAATTTCTCAAGAGAGTTAGTCTTCAGTCCAGTTTCACGCGAGAGAGAGATGATGATGAAACGTTTTTTTTACTCAGGATAGAGAGAGAGAGAGAGAGAGAGAGAGAGAGAGAGAGAGAGAGAGAGAGAAGTATTTTCTCGAGGTTTCCCTAGCTCTGCTTGTGTGATAAATTGAGTCCATTACTTCTCAAGTGATGAATACATCTCAAGTGATGAACTGAATGCAGCAAACCATCGGAATGGAACGCATAGAGATCTAGGGGAAGCTCGATTCTGTCTGTTCGCACTTTTTGACAAATTGGCCGCGAGCCTGCAGACGGGGCCGGTGATCGATCCGAGGCTGGCACGTCCTTTGAGTGATGGGTGCAGACACTGGCCTCATTTTCCCTTCAGCACGTGCACCCCGTTCCTATTGATGACTATCGCGCAGCTCAGATCGACCACGTTTCGGGGTGGAAGGGTGGATGGAAGGGTGGATGGGTGGGTTGCTGGGCGTTTGGGAGTTCAACGTCCTTTTCCACCACGTGAGCCATGTACGGGTTGCGGACGCCTCCAGAAAATAAATGGTTGATTTTATGGATGGTTGGTTGGCTCAGGGGAGGTGGTGGTGTTTCGGGTTTTGTTGTTGTTGCTGTTGTTTTGTGCTTTTTATTATTTGTGTGTGTGTGTGGGGGGGGGGGGGGGTGGAGTTGCTGTCGTTTTTCATTATTTGTTTTCTGGTTTTTTTTTTTGTTTTCGCTTGTGTTTGTTGTTTTCAGTTGTTCGTTTTTTGTTTGTTTCTGTTATTGTTTTTTTTTTTTAACTACTTTCGTGGGGTCGGGGGGGGGGGGGGGGGTGTTTGTGTCGTTATTGGGTTGGGTTTTTTTGTTTCGTTTTGTTTTCTGTTTAGTTTTGTTTGTTGTTTTGTTGTTGTTTTTAAGGATGCTTTTAGGGGGGGGGAGGGGAGGGGGTTGTTCGGGTTTTGGTTTTTTTTTGTGTGTGTGTTTGTTGTTGTTTGTTGGTTTTTTTTGTTTGTTTTTGTTTGTTTTGGTTTTTTTTTTTTTTTTTTTTGGGGGGGGGGGTGTTCGTTGTGTTTGTTGTTTTCTGTGGGAGGGGTGGGTGTCAGCGTCCTTTTCCGCCAAATAACGGTGGTACCAAAGATCGGGCCAACGAGGAAAAAGCCAGCACAAACTTTGCTTCCCAGCGGGTATCGAACTCTCCATACCCCAGCAATGACAGCCCAACTTCACTACCCCGACACTACATATGAGCCATCGAGACTGCAGTCCATCCAGCTCTCTCCGTAGTTCATCGCAGTCGAACCTCGTCTCTTAACAATTGCCCAACACTCCAAGGGCAAAACGTCCCCCTTTTCATCCGTTTCCTATCTTTAGACCTCGTTACCCGTACATCAGTGCTAGTGGCGCAATATAAACACTCGTTCAAGAGACGAGGACTGAGCCCGCGTTGCAAGCACGCCGCCGCTTGAAATTTTGCTCGGCTGGGTCCGGGTAAATATTAGGACCACAAAATCGGCCGGAATTCAGTTCGGGTGCGTTTTAAAGGTGCCCTTGGTAAGAAGGAGGATGTTACGGCCTTGCTCAAATTCTTCTATTCCGCTTTTCTGAAGAGCATGCCAAACCCAGCAGAAGAAGTCAACTTAGGTCATTTTGGCTGAGCGCTTGGTGCAAGGACGGAATGCCGCTTGTAAAAGATGATAAGCTAGCATCCTCTGTTGAGAACAGAAATTAATTAAAAGTAGAGAGGACGAAGGGAGAGGACGAAGGAAGGTGTTACCAACTTCCTAACTATGCGTGTCTAGTGGCACGGGGAGCCGGGATAGCCGAATGGTAGAGCGTTGGACTTCTAATGCTCGGGTCGTAAGTTCGTATCCCGGCTGAGGCCAGATATTTGTGCTGGCATGTCGAAAATGTGAAAAAGAGAATATAAAAAAAGATATTTGTGCTGGCTTTTTCATCGTTGCCCCGTCTTTGATATCACCCGTATGTGGTGGAAAAGGACGTTAAACCCCCAAACACCCACCCCACCCGTGTCTAGCGGCACACAAGATTAAGAAAAGTATTTGATGAATACGTAAATCTGCGCTTTGGAAACTGTTTAATGGGTCCGGTCATAAAATCACAGGCCTGTATCTGGCCTGTGTCAGAGCAGGTCACAGCTGGCCGAAACGCACGCGAGTTTGTTCTATTTAAAGGTCTGCTATCTCAGCAAAAAGCCGCACACATTGCGTTTTTTAAAACTGCGACTCCTTCGACTGTGCATAATCCAGGCAACTCTGTCACAGTTGCAGAGTTTTCAGCGCTTCTGGGGGACCCTTATAAAACCAGAGCACGAGTTTGCCGTGACATTGGCTTTTGGTCAGTAAGCGAGACACCGGCATCGCTACAGTGTCCAGCGGATGTTGAGTGCTGCACGATCTTTCTCGCTCAGTGTCAAAACGCAAACTGAGCTGTGAATCAGGCTGCCCGTGGCTTTTATTGGGGTTTCAGGGACGCCGCTGAAAACTTTGCAACTGTGAGAGAGTTGACTGTGTTTGCACGGTCGATTCTGTAGATTTTTTCACACTTTGGAAAGCTTTTTGTTGGGAGCTTAGATCTTTAAAGCCGGAGTGTCCCGGACCACGTGCCAAGAAAAGCAGTGATCAGCGTTCTGGGCCCGTATGTAGAATTCGAGGTTAATTTAACCCACGGCTACGGGCCTGACCCAGACTAGGACAAAAGAAACCCCAAAATAAAATTAAATAAAAACAGGAAGCGAAGAAAGGTAGAAAAAATCCTCAAACGGCTTAGGCACCATGGTGGAATGGACCCGCTTCCTGGTTAAACAACAGTAATAAAATAATAATAATAAAAAATCCCAGAAAATTTAACCCTAGAGCTAGTTTAGTTCGAGGTTAGAGTCTAACCCTGGGCTAAAATTCCCTAACCTCGACTTTTACATGCGGGCCCTGAACACCCTGATTTCTGTAAATGGGCTAATTCCATCTTTGCTAAGCCATCTTACGTCTTGGAACAGTTTCGCTCGTGAGTGCGCATGTACGCTCGAAATACTCCATCTGGATGATTTAGTACAGTTCTTAATGCGATACAATGTTGTTTGCGCGAGCGGTCGAACATTCAGATTCTACGACTGTTGTTACACAACTGGAGCGCTCATCGCATCATCGAGTACGCTTCTGCCAGCATTACAGACGCTGTCACTGTCCATGTGTCTAAGTGTGTGATGATAGATACCACGAAAACAGCTCAGAACGATCTGTGAGCTCGCTCTCTCTCTCTCTTTACCACATAGCGTTACAGCTTCAAAATACGAAAGCTGAACGCCACTCGATAATCTAACTAACTTAATTACAAATCACGTGCCCCTGTTTGCCAGCCGGCTCCACGCAAAGGAGCACGCTATTTCCAGACTGACTGATTTCTTTCACAATCACTGATCCGGCCCTCTGCACAATCTGGGTTCCTTTCTTCCTTCTTTTTTTTTTTACCCACTAAATGTGTTTTCCTTTCTGTCTTTTCTTCTTTTGTATTTCCTTGACCGACATTGAAAGCCGGCATTCTGTTTTGCAATGCTTTGCGGGCTGCAGTGATCAATGCAGGGCTTGGCAGAGGGGAGGTGTGTCGACTTGAAATAGTCCAGTCCTCCTCCTTTGTTTCGAGCGGGGCTTTCCTTCTGCGCCGAAGCGTCAGTCAGACAATACTCTCTCCATTTTATAAAGGCTACGTACCAGAGACGCAAATCTGGAGGAAAACGCTTTATATATTCCTCTTACACATAACGTTGCAGATGACACTCTAGAAATACTTTAAAATTCACCCAAAAAATCACAAAAATCAGGCAGCCATAGACTCATGTGTAGAGTAAACTTCAACAAAATCCAATGTTCCGTTTTTTGGCAATGTTGGCAACGACCACATACCCCCTCATGCCACGTTCGTCTGCTGGTTCCTGTGCCAGCCGCGCATGAATACAAATAGTCCACAAGCCAGCCTCATTTTCCCCAAATTAATTTTACTACAGTGTATTACCTGGCATGAAACTTTTTTTTTACAAAGCCAACAAAAAGCACCAGATTGCCATTTTTTTTTTTTTTTTTACTCTGCAAACAAATTTTAAAAGGGGCAAAGATTTTCTACTATATTTAGCGGAGTTCTTACTACATGACCCGGAAGCTATTACTGGTCTGTAACCTGACTACTAGTATACGTATACCCAACGGTAATAGCTCAAGTTCCGGGGCATGTGGTAATAGCTTCCGGGGCATCAGTCGTAAGTCCACTAAATAGAGTACAGAATTTTTGCCCCTTTTTAAATTTGTCTGCAGAATTTAAAAATAAGAATGGCAGTCTGGGGCTGTTTGTTGGCTTTGAAGATGTACTAGTAAAACAGTGAAAAATGAGTCTGGCAAGTGGACTATTTGTATTCATGCGCGGCTGGCACAAGAGCCAGCAGACGACAGAGGAATGAGGGGGTATGTGGTCGCTGCTAGCACTGCCAACAAAAATGTAATATTGGAATTTATTGAAATTTACTCTACACATGAATCTTTGGCTGCTGAATTTTTGTGATTTTTTTGTTAGTGTGTGTGTGTGTGTGTGTGTGTGTGTGTGTGTGTGTGTGTGTGTGTGTGGGGGGGGGGGATTTTAAAGCGTTTGTGTGGTGTCATGGTGTCATGCGCAGCGTTATGTTTAACAGGAATATATAGCATTTTCTTTGAAACCAGTATTGTGTAGCAAAAGTCACGTGAGAATTGGTTCATCGCCCCTGCCAGCGTTCAAGTGGGATCGGTTGAAAATGCATTAAGCTAACAACCTAGATCAATGCACGTGAGGCGCGAGAACAAAACCGGACGCGACATCAGCGTGATCAAAATCGATTTTTTTTTTTTTTTTTTTTAGTGCCTCATTTTGGCAAGGCTGACGTTATCTGGTTTGTCGTTCCATCGGCTGCTTGGCTTAACTGCTTGAAAAGCCATTAATTTTACATACACGTGCATCCCACGGGACTGTCTGGCTGCTCAGTCGCCGAGGAGTTGCGTTGCGTTGTGTTGTGTTGCGTTGCGTTGTGTTGCGTGGCATTGCGTTGCGTCAGTTGTGTTACTTTGTGTTGTGCCGTGCTTTGTGGTGTGCTGTGGTATTGTGTGTGTGTGTGTGTGTGTGTGTGTGTGTGTGGTGTGTGTGTGTGTGTGGCGCGTTGCCTCTCTCTCACGTTGAATATGGCTGTATACACTGACCGTCTGCTGGCCATGCGAACGACAATTCAAACGGCCAAAAGCTCGTCTAGTCAGCGCCGCATTACGTTACATTGCGCTGCGTTGCGCTGTGGTGTGCTGCGCTTTGTGGCCAGGTGGAGGTGGTTGCCTCTGTCTCTCACGTTAAATATGCTGACCGTCCGCTGGCCATACGAACGACACTTCAAACAGCCGGAAGCTCGTCTAGTCAGCTAGGGTCCGCATAGCGCGTAGTCTTCTTCTGGCTCTAAGTCCGGATGTGAGAGGCTGAAACTTGGCAAGTGTCCGCGTTGTACGACTTTACACACAACCAAAACGGCTCAGGGGGATTTGTGAGCCGGAGAGACGACCAGGACAGCGGCTTTAACTTTGTTTATCAGTATCAAGCTCCGCACGTATAAGTCGAGATTAGGGAGTTTAGCCCTGGGTTAGAGTCTAACCTCGAACTAAACTAGCTCTAGGGTTAAAGTTTCTATTGGTTGTTGTTGTTGTTGTTGTTGTTTTAAATCAGGAAGCGGGTCCATTCCAGCAAGGTGCCTATGCCATTATAGAAGGATTTATTCCTTCCTTTCTTGGCCTCCTTTTATATTTTATTATTTTTATTTATTTATTTATTTATTTATTTTTATTTTTATTATATTATTATTTTTATTTTTTTTCTATTTTATTTTATCTTTTTCTTATGTTGTTATTTTTATTTTATTTTTTTTTTTATTTTTTTTTTTGGGGGGGGGGGTCTTTTGTCTTTTGTCTGGGTTACGCCCGTATCCGTGGGTTGATTTAACCTCGACTTTTACATTCGGGCCCAGGTCATGTCCGTTTACTTCTGATCGTAAAAATGTACCGTTTCCTAATTTAACGGCTTGATTCCGTTATCAGTTATTAATACAGATGTTGGAAAGTTCCCCCTACAGAGAACGCAGGACGTGACGCAGGAAACGATACATCAAGTGAAACCTGCGTGAGGTTTTATCAGCGAAGGGACACAACCCTCGCCGAACAAGGGGAAGGTAATCATTCATGAAATAATGAAGGCCACTGTCTTGTCCTATATCAGCATTGTAGCTGCACCTGCACGTTGGGGTGGGGGGGGGGGGGGAAGAGGGGTGATGACGAATAGCAAGTGATCCTATCGGCTAAAGTGAACTGATTTTGAGAATTTTTTGTAATTTTTTTCACGACAACAGAAAAAGATTATCTACACACTCTAACAGCGATTTAAAAAAAAAATCTAAAATGACGTCACTTGCGCTTTCAAGTAAACATATCATTTTCCATCTAACCTTCGTTCATACAGAGACTTCCAATGTCACCTGGAACTGACAAGCGCCTATGCGTCATAAAATTGATAAGCACATGCGCCCTTTTGGGGTAAAACTGGCAAACCAACTCCTGTGCGATTCACAGCAATGCAGAAATGTGAGCTGGCGATCCGGGCAGATAATCATGACCCTTGTAAAATAAACTTCAGCAAATGTGTCACCTTGTATGCACGTTCGTCTTTCTGCAGTGACGTGCGAGAACACCTTCAGGAGAAAAACAACGCAATCTTCAAAGATCATCGCGCGTCTGTCTTAAACTCCTGGCCCCCGTCGTGTGGACTTTGGAACTCGCCAGGAATATAATGGTGAAGGATGATCTTGACTGATATCTTCTGGCGTGACAGATGTAGCATATTGCCTGTAAAGCTTTTGGCGGATGGGTTGTTCTCTCTGTTTGTCTGCCGAGGCAGAGAGAAATTGTAACAGAGCACAATTCTGGGGAGGAAGGAAGCGAGCAAGCAACTTGCAAGCAAGCAAGTATACGCACACACGCACGCACGCACACCCGCCTCAGTTGAGCAACGTAACCCATTTACGTGTAAATTAGGCTCTCTCTCTCTCTCTCTCTCTCTCTCTCCAGGGTTTTAATTTTCTTTGCTAAATGTGTTTTAGTAGTGTATAGCAACGGCAAGTTTGTAAATTGACGATCTACTCTGTCAAACTTTAACCGTTATCATCATCATCATCATCTCTCTCTTTCTCTCGGCACAACCACACACACACACAACACCACACACACACACACACACACACACACACACACAACACACACACACACACACACATCTCAAAGTGATCTTGGCTGAAAAGCAAATCTAGAAAACAACAACGCCCAAGAATTAATTGTCTTCGTGAGTTACGAAAGCGTTCCTTGTTAACGATTTCTCTAGCACCTGTGTGTGTGTGTGTGTGTGTGTGTGTGTGTGTGTGTGTGTGTGTGTGTGTGTGTGTGGTTGTGTGTGTGGTGTGTGGTGTGTTTGTGTGTGTGTGTGTGTGTGTGAGATGAGAGAGAGAGAGAGAGAGAGAGAGCGAGAGAGAGTTATCGCCGCGCAAGCAACAAAGACTATTTCGCGGCTAAGAGAGAGAGAGAGAGAGAGAGAGAGAGAGAGAGAGACAGACAGACAGACAAACAGACAGAGACAGGAGGAAAGGGGAGGGGGGATAGAAAGAGAGAGAGAGAGGGGGGGGGGTTGAGACAGAAAGAACTCGTTTGGCATGCCATAACGTCTTTGCAAATTAACTCAGACCTGACACAGACGTTCGCGCTCATCACATCACAGGCAGCATGAACGCGTGTTTGTGTGGTGTTGCTGTCAAATTGTGCATACCTCTCAGCGCGCGTGGCGTAGTGCAGGCCCTCTTTCATTGCTATAAACTGTCTTCTGCCGTCAAAATAATGCACTCCTAAAGAGCATACTTCAAATAGCAGTTTACACGTATATTGCTTGGCCTGCGCCAAAATTGTCAGGAAGTTCACATTCTGAATCTCCTACACTGTGTGTGTGTGTGCGTGTGCGTGTGTGTGTGTGTTGTGTGTGTGTGTGTGTGCGTGTGTGTGTGTGTTGTGTGTGCGTGCGTGCGCGTGTGCGGTGTGTGTTCGCGCGCGCGAGTGCACGCGTGTAAATGCGTGCTTCCCTCAGGCTCGTTGTAGCGTCTGGCAAGAAGTTTGCCAGACCATGCCACACGTTGTGCATATTACACCGCGGCCTGGACGCGATTGGCTGAATTCTGGAGGCTCGACCCTTCTGATTGACAGGCGTGGAGTCGTCCATTACAGCCTACACGTCATGAAGGTTGATAGTGAAATATAATGCAACCGGCAGGCCATCTACAACGTCTCATAGTTTGGAGCTTGAAACGGTTTGGCAAAAGACATGTGACACGCCTATCGGGTCAGCATTTTGCCTGTACTGAGAAGAGACAATGGTGAACATGTGGATCTTTTAACACTTTCAGCCCTGCCACCGTATCACCTACGGTCTCAACAGACCCTAACAATAATATGCGTGCATGTGACCGACTCTCATACGCTCTGCACAGTGGAAGATTCCCCCTATAGGATGGAGCCAATACTTCTTGAGAAATAGGGTTTTGTTTGCAAGAGCCCAGCTTTAGATCTAGCACACTTGAAAAACTCCCCAGGCAGAGAACGTTATCGCTATTGAGATTCCTTCAGGGCTGAAAGGGTTAAGTCGCTGCTATTTGGCATTTTCCACAGAGACTCAATCTTCCGACTCAACATCAGCAGCTCCGGAGCAACACAGTCTCCCGCCCACACACGCGGCACTTTTCTCAAATGTCACCCCTTGCTGAGTTGACGATGTGGCGGAATGCCTTTTTCACACGCTCAGACTGATCGATAATTTTTTAAAAAATATATATTTCTACTAGCGCCTTGGGTGTTTATGTTTCTTTCAGGGACAGACATTGGGAATGGTATTTTCCAGCCGAAGCACTGCCGCCTTCCTTTCAATTGCTCCTAATAGCGAGTCCGTCTGTCTGAGAGGTTCAACACTGCTGGTCACAATAGCCGGGTTCAAGGAAAGTTTCAACGGATGGCGACATTTTGAAAAATGTCTCAATCGCGAGATTGGCGCCTACGGACATGTCTGAGCGTACACTGACTGAACCGCCATGTTGACCAAAAAGCTAATTTAAAATTGTTAAAAGGGAGGTCACTGTCACTTTTATCTCCATTTTCAGTTTTATTTTTCCCTTCCATTTGAATTTTCGATTATATTTTGTTCAATAGTCTAGCGCTCTGGTTTTCTTAATTGTTAATTTAATTAGTGCTCCGTTTCATAGGCTAGTACTTACTTTAGAACGGTCATCTCAGAGAATGCCTATTGTAACCAAAACTTCGACAACTGTCAAATAAAGCGTCGATGTCATTGCCATTGTCATTTTCATTGTTAGCTAGTTAGTTTGTTATTTAGGGCTTAACGCCGCGCAGGCAACAAAGACTAACTCGCGGCTACATTCAGTGTTAGCTAGTCCATCATCGAAAACATGTCCAAGAACAGTCCGCACAAAATAACGATATTTTGTCTGGATATGCAAATTATTACGTTATCAGTCTGCAGTGAATGGCACGCGAGCACTAAAACCGCTTAACGATAACAATAGTTTTAAAACTTCGCCCACACTTTCTCCAGTGGACGACCAGCACTCTTGTCAGTCAAAACTAACTTTTCTACGCGCTCACGAGTCTTTCTGTGAGTGAATGAGACTTCTTCGGCAGTCAATATATTAAGGGCTCGCTACGTGAGGTGTGTTCGCCTGTGTGTCATCGTATTCCTCGGTAAGACGACGGGCTGAGTCTTCAAACATTCACCACGTAACAAAACAGAATCAGCCAATCGCGTCCCGCGGCATAATGAGCACAACACATGGCAAGCTTTTGCCAGATACCACAACGCGTGAAGCACGTGTAGTTTGGTATGACTGAAACAGACAGAAAGCAGTAAGACCATTGCCGTCAATTGAGGAAAAAGACCATTGCACCAATGTCTTTTATCTTGAAATCACCCCTTTTCCCACAAAACGGCGCCACGGACGTACTGTGTTTTGCCAATGTTCGGCAGAGGAAAGGGGCGAGGCGGCTTTGGCCTCGGGGCTTGGCGAGTCAGTGGGTTCGTCTATTATCCAAGAGAGCAATTACGAACCAGACGCAGTTAGCAAGACTCTAAGACACCAGAATACCGTTGACCTTTCCAGTTTACGGTTGCCGAGTTTTTCCTTACCCCTGGGGCACTGGCTGCCCGCAGCACCATTTTAACTTTGGATGGCTATATTCACCATTGACGGTGACCTCGAGAACGCAGGAGATCGATTGGCAGTGTGGACGTAGGAGGGTTCGGGATAACAGGTCTCACAATCTCGTTTATTACACGCAAAGGACAAAGGTCTGTGTGTGGGCCTGTTAAGGCCATTTTCTGCGTTAATCTAAACGAATCGTGTTTTTGTTAAGTTGGGGAAAAAAATGGTTCATGCTTTCTGGTCCATTACCTCTCACGGCGACGGTGTTTGTTTTTTGTTGTTGCTGCTGCTGTTTTTGTGTGTGTGTGTGTGTGTGTGTGTGTGTGTGTGTGTGTGTGTGTGTGTGTGTGTGTGTGTGTGTGTGTGTGTGTGTGTGTGCGGGGGAGGGGAGGCTTTGAAAAATACATCCCCCACCCCCTTTCCTCTAATTTCTAGCGATTTTGCGGCTTTTAGATGTCTGGGGTCGGATGTTGCATGGAGAGCGTCTAGAAGGTACGACTAGCTTGGCTAAACCGCGAAATTAGTGCAAGACGCGTAAACGCAGGCTAAGGCAAGTCTTCGGCAATTCGCGGGAATGAACGGTACTACACGCTGATGATAAGTCTAAAACTAGAGCTAAATCTCAGACTAGTCCCTTTTCATACACCGGGACCCTGGTATCACGAACATCAGCGGAACTCTAACACAGCTCTCTGGCCAGTTCATGATACAGAAGATCGATAAGGCTTACTTACAACTACAGTGCGTGCGTGCGTGCGTGCGTGTGTGTGTGTGTGTGTGTGTGTGTGTGTGTGTGTGTGTGTGTGTGTGTGTGTGTGTGTGTGTGTGTGTGTGTGTGTGTGTGTGGCATATACTAGCGAAACCTG
>JACVVK020000051.1:392500-440000 GCA_018292915.2 Batillaria attramentaria | reverse complement strand
GGATGGCCATAATGATCGAGATATACATGTCATGTGCACACTTTGGGTGACAACTGATAACGACGACGACGACGACGATGATGATGATGATGATGATGATGATGATGATGATGATGATGATGATGATTGACTGGCATAGTGACTGAGGTCGATGGTTATCATCGACGATGCTGACGAAATGAAAATCATCGTGATGCCAGAGGATGAGAACACTGACTATGCTGATGATCTGGACACTGACGACCATGGTGATGGTGATGATAACGACGACGACGACGACGACAACGAGGACGACGACGACGATGATGATGATGACGACGACGACGACGACGACGGTGACGACGACGATGATGATGACGACAATGATGAAGATAACGAGGACGACAGACGACAATTACGGACGGTGTATATCTAGTCCTGAATGTTTAACGACATCCATAAACTTCAGCTTCTGCGTTCCTGCTCTAATGCACAATTACAAGCGACTTCCTTCGCTGAGGCTCGTTCGCAGTAAAAGAGTCAAGATCGTGCGAGCATTATGAATCATCTGAGAATATTACTTAGTTATGACTGTGATCCTGCAGTAACCTCTAAGCTCCGCCAAGGAAGTGTTTGCAAATTCCCCTCCCTCTCCCCACGCCCTGCCTATCTCTGGTGAAAGCGCGGAAAATATCAATTAGTTCTGGGCGAAGTGCTTACACTGAACTCTCCTGCCTTCATGCGTAATGAGCAGGGCGAAAAGGCCGACGCGCAAACAATGTCTGACATAGGCAGTTATTTTGGGACGATGCATGTCGAACGTGCTGTCGGGAGTATCACGTTAAAAAGTAGTGTTTGCTCTCTCTCTCTCTCTCTCAGTGGTGGTGTTGGTGGTGGGTGGGGGGGGGGGTTGGAAGTTTAACGTCCTTTTCCGTATGGATGATATCAAAGACGGGGCAACGAGAAAAAGGCCAGCACAAATATTTGGCTCGAGCCGGGACTCGAACTCACGAGCACTGAGAGTCCAACGCTCTACCATTCGGCTATCCCAGCTCCCAGAGAGAGAGAGAGAGAGAGAGAGAGAGAGAGAGAGAGAGCTTATTTTCAAAGGACAGAAGATCAGTTGCGCAGACCTGTCTTACATATTGTACTTGCAAATCTACACACACACACACACACACACACACACACACACACACACACACAGCCACACACACACGCACACACACACACGCACTACTGTATTTCACAAAATGCACACACACACACACACACACACACACACACACACACACACACACACACACACACACACACACACACACATCACTAGACGGTAGAACAAACCTCTGCATTATTCATTCAGTCAGTTATACTCAAACACGCATCGTCACTTTCCAGCCTCGTCACAGTGCCGATAAGCTTCCAGTAATCACAACACGCTTTGAGACAATCGAATCAGCCTTCGCTGGGGATCACACGGTCTCAGACACGGCGGCAACAATTAAGGCTCGTTGCTGATCTCTCGGGATCTTGTAGTCCCGGAAAACACTCAGCTGCGCGGGCTTTGAACCAAGGCCCGTCACCGATAAGACCGGCGCTAACGAAGCTTGAAGGAGTTCTGGGTCCTTGTGGAGCGCAAAAACATACGTATCAGTTACCGGCAGTATTCAGGCATAACGAGCGCTGAAAACGATGTTACTGTCTTCTGTAGTTTTGCCCTAATGTCCCTTGTGTTCGATACTGTCACATGCTAGCGAAACAACGGGATTTTACACGGCCTCTCAGGAGATTTGACATCAAGGACTAAGAGGTAGTCAGGCACTGACTACTCAAGTTCAGTGTTTCACAGAGAACGCTTGCACTGTTAAACGGGCTTAATTCCATCTTTGCTAAGCCCACTTACGTTTTGGAACAGTTTCGCTCGTGAGTGCGCCTGTACGCTCGAAATACTCTATCCTGGTGATTACGAGTACAGCTCTTAATGCGATACAATGTTGTTTACGCGAGCGGTCGAACATTCAGATTGTTACACTACTGGAATGCTCAGTGTGGTCGCCGCGTCATCGAGTACGCTGCTGCTGGCTCAGTGCCAGCATCACAGACGCTGTCATTGTCTACGTGGTGTGGTAGGTACCACGAAATGGTCTGGGCCCGTATGTAAAAGTCGAGGTTAATTTAACCCACGGCTACGGGCCTAACCAAGACTAGGACAAAAGAAACCCAACAGCAAAACTAAATAATAAACAAACAAAAAAAGGAAGCGAAGAAAGGAAGAAAAAATCCTTCTATAACGGCTCACGCAACTTTCTGGAATGGACCCGCTTCCTGATTTAAAACAAAAAACAACAGAAAATTTAACCCTAGAGCTTGTTTAGTTCGATGTTAGACTCTAACCCGGGGCTAAAAGCTCTAACCTCGACTATTATTTACGGGCCCTGTTCTTTAAAAACTGTTAGATGAATTTTAAGTTATACTCATAGCATCAGAGGCCTGACTGAAGGCAAGGGCGGTTCAAGGCGAGGCAAACAGCGTGCAGGCGAATGTGCAACTGTGCGTGTTCTATTTATGCCTGAGTGCAAGTCCCACTAACGACTTATCGGAGCTAGCTGAGTGCAAATTTGCCGTCGGCCAGGGAAAGCAACAGGATTGCCCTAACCGCCTGATGTCTTCAGTGCTACAAGCTGCAAAGTTATAAGAACGGTCGCAATGTCCAAACGAAGCACCGCTTCGCTCGCAAACAGAGTTAGAGTTTCGTAAGTGGCATTTTCCCTCTCACTGTCAGTTCGACTTTAACTCTTTCGCTACTGGGGCTGCCTCCGCCTAAACACTGCCCATGCCTGGACCTGCCCCCATGAAACTTTTTTTTTTTTTGGCTGCCACAACTCTTTTGCCGGCTCCAGTGGTGTTCCTCCCTGGTAATGGGTGGAATCCACGGAGGGCTCGGAAGTTGGGGCAATTTTTATTATGCGTGATGATGGAGATGAGGATGATGGTAAGATGATACTATGGAGGTCCGTGTGGTTTGGGGACTGCGGGTCAGGGCCGCATTCCACGCTTCCTGTCATAAATATCCCGGCATTAACCAGACCCGGGAACTACGGCACCTGCCCCCATGAAACTGCAGCAAACTGACTACATGTAATAAAATCACTCCAGCAAGCTTTATTAAAGAAACGCACACCCGACATTTTCTACTATCTATATGCCTAGTGGGAAATGGATGGAGAATTCATATTGATGAGCCGTGGGCGATGCTTTGCTGAACCTTAGATCGAAGTCTCCCGTCACGGATGAGTTAATGCCCTGAAGGTGCTGGCTGCAACACGGGCAATATTCCCATCTGCGCCATTCACGTTCTGCTACGTTCCCTGTGGCTATGGGCGTGTTAGTTCTGACCATACAAGCACAATACATGTATCTTAAAGGATACATACAGAATTGTTTATTGATAGGCCTTAGGCCCAGTCAAAGTAGAGAGTGACATCCAGACATTCTTATACACATACAATACTGAGTCAATATTTGTACATGAAAATAGCCAAAGTGCAAAATAAAGTATATCAACTCAGCTGAGCAACTGTTGTCTTTTTCTTAAAGATAGAAAAAATATATAATGCCAGGTTTTTAACTGTATAATAGTTACTTGAGGCCATTAGCAAAGTGAGTCGAAAGCTGCTTGGATGGTTCCAATACATGATACATAGTAAGTCTGAAACGTTCATTGCCGTAGTATTTTGAGGATTAAGACTCATGTGATGATGATGATGGAGACTTGATATAGCGCACGGCTCCACCCTAACTGAGTGCTCACGGCGCTTAGGGAGAGGTTTTGAAAGGAAAGATAGTAAAAAAAACAAAAACAAAAACAAAACCAAAAAACTGCAGATGATTACTGGCGCACGGCACTGAAGAGATCAGTCTTCAGGCGCTTCCGGAATGCGGTAATGCTGACTGCCTCCTTCACTGTCTCATGGAGAGAGTTCCACAATTTTGGCGCCGCATTTTTGAAGGACCGTGCACCGTGCCTCTTCTTACTGGTGTCGTCAGTTGAAGGGAGCCGCAGACGGAGAGAACTTGCAGACCGCAAGTTGCGCGCTGGCTGGTACATGTGCCCAGGATACATTTTTGAAGATTTTTTTTTGGTCTTATTTATTGATTTTTATAAGCGCTGACAACCCTGCAACTGTCACAGACTGAGCTGCCTGCATTGTGCACAGTTTCAGTTTTTGAAAAACACAATGTCTGCGGCTTTTTGGTGAGATTGCAGACCTTTAAGTAGCAGCCAAAGTAGCCTGGGCACATTGTGATCTGTGAAACCAATTCCTTGGGACGTAAACTGTCCCAAACACACTATGACATCGGTTATTTCAGCCATAGTATGTCACGGGTCTAGATCGAACTCAATGGTCGAAATGTACGGTACAAAACGCAGGGCGTTCCCTGTTGCTAGCGCTGAAGCACACACAATTTTCGGGTTCGATTGAGTCTAATTTTCATAGTACGGATAAGTGCAGTGGAAATTATCAGAAGGCAATTTTCTAGAGATAAACACTACTTTTACCGCAAGTATCGGACCTAAGAAGCAGGCTTGCTGGGGAATTCTCCAGATCACGCGACCCACCAAATCCAAGAGCTGCTAGTGTCCTATATCCGGTGCCCAAACATAGTCCAGTCGAAGACTAGCTATATGCAAGGTATATTTAGAATTTTGGTAGTCCTATTTCCGGTGCCTAAATGTAGTCAAAGTCGAAGACTATCTTTATATGGAAGATATATCAAGAATTTTGGTAGTCCTATATCCGGTGCCTAAATATAGCCCAGTCGAAGACTATCTTTATATGGAAGATATATCAAGAATTTTAGTAGGGCAGATTAACCCTCTCTACACCGACGCTAAGTCTGACGGTAGCTGCCTGGGGTGCCCGCAGTGACACCAAGCCGCCACGTTTTGGCCGTCTTTTTTTCCTTTTTTTTTTTTTTTTTTTGTAGCATAAACCGCAGGAAAAACGTACATGACGGTAACCAGCGAAAACAGAAACTGTTCCTAAGATCACTCCAAGAAAACCTGGTAGCGGCTAGCAAAGATGGAACAGAACGGAGATTTCGCACACTAGTGACTGTAACGATTCTAGTCGTAAGGCGGCAGTGGGGACTAAAATCCTGTTACGACTACAGTCGCAGATAGGGCAGAATGAGTTAATAGCCACTAATAGTTATACGTCCATTTTCTCAAGAACATCGAACTCTTACTACATCTGTGGCCGGCCGGGTGCCCTAATAAAAGTTCTAAAACTAAATGAAATTTAAAGACTCCGGCAATTGCCTCCCTTCAAGCAGAAAGCAAAGAAGCACGAACGGACAAAGTAACGGCTAATACGCTGCGTCCTCGAATAGCATAAAACATCCAGGAGGTCTGCGTGAAAGCTCTGCAATCTCAAGAAAAAGCCACAAAGAGTGAATTCGTTTAAAAAACTTTTTATTAACTATCCGACTGTGCAGTTATAGAGTTTTCAGCGTCCCCGAAACCCCAAGAAAAGTCAAGGGGAGCCTGATTTCGCAGCTCAGTTTGCGTTTAGACACTGAGCAAAAAAGATTCCAGTGGCTGCTGGCTAGTTTTCTCGTGCAGCACACAACACCCGCTAGACGCTGTAGCGATGTGTCTCGCTCACTGACCAAAAGCATAATGAAGTCACTGCAAACTCACGCTCTGGTTTTATAAGGGTCTCCAAAGCGTTGAAAACTGTGCAACTGTGACAGAGTTTCCTGCATTATGCACAGTCGCAGGAGTTGCCGTTAAGCAACAACAACAACAACAACCACACACACACACACACACACACACACACACACACACACACACACACACACACACAATGTCTGCGGCTTTTTGCTGAGATTGCAGATCTTTAAAATCTATCGCACTTTTTCCCAAAGCACCATGGGGTGACTCCCTGTCCGTCTGCATTAGCCGCGCAATTCTCCTATCGACTTGATTATTAACATTTATCGTCGGTGGTGTTTCGTCCCAACACACTCGGCGAAGATTTACGGCAAATCAGGAAAAATTCCCGGAGGAGGTGGCATAGATAAAGCATTGCCCGGAGGGAGTCTAGCAGCCTAAGTGAGATTTTTTGTCTTACACTGAGTGGACCAACGTGAGCAAGAACCTCAACCGTCGGGATTTTGCGCATGAAAACTGTCGGTTCTTCAGTGGGAAGTGTCCGTCGGAGGGTTCTGGGCTCGTAGCTCGTATGTAATAGTCGAGGTTAGGGCTTTTAGACCCGGGTTAGCGTCTAACCTCGAACTGAACTAGCTCTAGGGTTAAATTTTCTGTTGTTTATTGTTTTAAATCAGGAAGCGGGTCCATTCCAGGAAGGTGCCTGAGCCGTATAGAAGGATTTTTTCTTCTTTTCTTTGCTTCCTTTTTTTAAAATTTAATTTTGCTTTTGCGGTTTCTTTGTCCTAGTCTGGGTTAGGCCCGTAGCGTGGGTTAAATTAACCTCGACTTTTTACATACGGGCCCTGGGTGAAAGAGTCCAGATACAGACTTCTTTACATAGTGAAGGTGTTTTGCGCAAGGAGATGTTGCTGAAGACCGGTTGGCATTGTCCGGGTTAACATTTTTGCATCGAGGAGCACTTGAGCATCACTATCTCAAAACTCATGCAGAAAGACATGTCGCAAACTCCGAAATCCCCCCCCCCCCCCCCCCCCCACCCCGTAACACCCAGCGTGGAACCGAGTGGGCGGAAACCGGTCGTGTTACTTGAGCTCCAGGATCGATGCGGCTTGACGAAATGTGAAAATCTCTCTCTCTCTCTCTCTCTCTCTCTCTCTCTCTCTCTCTCTCACACACACACACACACACACACACACACACACACACACACACACACACACACACACACACACACACACACACATTGTGGATTCCCTTTTTATTTAATGTTCCCTTCCTATTCATATTGATGCTGGCTTTTCCCTTGTTGTCCCGCCTTTGATGTCACCCTAATGTGGTGGAAAAGGGCGTTAAACTCCCAAAACATCCACCCACCCTCTGTGTGCGTGCTTCCGTGCGTGCGTGTGTGTACGCGCTTCCACTTGCGAAACATAGTGTGTGTGTGTGTGTGTGTGTGTGTGTGTGTGTGTGTGTGTGTGTGTGTGTGTGTGTGTGTGTGTGTGTGTGCGTGTGCGTGAGTGCGTGCGTGAGTGCGTGCGTATTTCCTCTCCCTATGCGCTTCATTCTGTCCAGGGACATTTTGTCCTCAGCAACTGACATCCTTTCTCGTCAACACATCATTAACGCCAAAGGTCAAACTTGGCCATTGCCCATCACGACTTCACGATGTAAAGCGTAGTCTGTATTCCAAACTAACAATTACTGATTCCGCGTGAAAAGAGCGCGATGCCCTCGGGGAAGGTCGTCAAAATCTCGCGTGATTAGGTCAGGTGGTCACGCCCCAGGGCACACGTCTTAAAGGTCATTTCGAGGAGGGAACAAATTGAAGGTAATGTTATGAAGTACAATTCTGTCGCGTGATTCTGTTTGTCTGTCGTTGTTGTTGTTGTTGTTGTTGTTCTCTCAGAGCTTTCCGGGGGGAGGGGGGGGGGGGCGATAATGACCATGCGACTGGGCAGTAATAACTGATTCGTGGAGTGAAAATAATTTACACACACACACACACACACACACACACACACACACACACACACACACCCTCTCTGTCTCTGTCTGTGTGTCTGTGTCTCTCTCTCTCTCTTCATTCGTAATAGCAGGCGACAGCAAAATTGACTGCATTTTATCCGAGTACGAATTAAGCAGGTTTCACTAGTATATCACACACACACACACACACACACACACACACACACACACACACACACACACATATGATGCCAAGTTCTGCCCTCCATTGACAACCATAATAGCATTTCATTGTAATAAAGTCCCGCTGGTATCAATTTTTTCCCCCTCTCTCTCTCTCCACGCCAAATCGCGATCCGTCATCACCGCGGCTGAAAAACAAAGCTATTAATTTACGACTGAACCGACCTGCCTTGCTGGACGGTGCCCCGAAGCCATTACCAGAGCAGGAAGCCTGCCCATATCATAAACATGTTTGCTAGTTCTTGCGTTTTCGCTTGATGATATGGTGGCGTTGTCCAGTTATATATGCTCTGTTAGTTCCGTGTTTTCCTGTTCCCATTCATTTTTCAGCAGTTCCAAGCTATGAGCAATGTTGTAGCTGCTGCTGTTGTTGTTATGTTGATGCTGTTTTGTTGTTGCTGCTGCTGCTGTTGTTGTTTTGTTGTTGTTTTGCTGTTGTTGTCGTTGTTGCTGTCGCTGCTGTTGTTGTTTTGCTGTTGTTGTCGTTGTTGCTGTCGCTGCTGTTGATGTTTTGTTGTTGTTTTGCTGTTGTTGTCGTTGTTGCTGTCGCTGCTGTTGTTGTTTTGCTGTTGTTGTCGTTGTTGCTGTCGCTGCTGTTGTTGTTTTGTTGTTGTTGCTGCCGCTGTGGTTGTTGTTGTTTTTTTGTTGTTTTTGTTGTTGTTTTGCTGTTGTTGTCGTTGTTGCTGTTTTGCTACCATTGTTTTGTTGTTGTTGCTGCCGCTGTGGTTGTTGTTTTGTTGTTGCTGTTTTGCTGCTGTCGTTGTTGTTGCTGTTGCAGCTGCTGTTGTTCTTGTTGTTTTTACGCCCCTGCCCACGAAGTGGGAAAGGCGGTTATTGCGATCAACTGTGTACGCGTGTGTGTGTGTGTGTGTGTGTGTGTGTGTGTGTGTGTGTGTGTGTGTGTGTGTGTGTGTGTGTGTTTCTGCAAAATATCTCAAACCGGGGTGAAAAACCAGTCAACACCACATTTTGTGTGTGGAAAGGTTACGCGCTGCACACCAGACAGCACGTGATGTACGTTTTACCGGGCTGTATTCTGAACTGAATAGGAAAGTAGAAACTTCGAGTACCGTATGGTACTCAAATCGGACACAGAATCGCTGGGTAAACCCTGTACACAAAAAAATATAAAACAACAATTATAAATAATGTGTAGATTATGCAGGCGCTTATCCAAAAAGCCGCGAGCTGGACATAACACGCACATGCACGTGAATCACGCGCATTCTCCCCCTCCCATCACCACCACCACCACCACCACCACCACCCACCATCCCGTCCCCAACGGCCTTTTCAAGGATCTCCTGGTCCTTAAAGTACAGATCTGCACATCAGTGCCGTGAACGGAAATATTAATTCGACACTGCATTTTCTTCCTAGAGCCCAGTATTTCCTGTTTCTTGCACACTGTCCGCTGGCCCTTTCAACCTACGGTTCTCTGTTGCAGCTTTTCCCTCCCGGAGGTGACTTAGGTGCGCGTGGGCGACCTTCAGCGTAATGACGGCACACGGTAAGGAGGTTTTGCAAGAGCACGGAGTCAGCTCCATTATATTCTTCAGTCGCGCTGTTGCGGAATCGACTAGCCGCACAAAGCCGCAGGCTCGGCAAAACCTGTCTCCGGAAGTCGCATGCACAAATGAGATGATGGCTCTAATTCCGACCTTACAAATAAAAACAAATCAACGATAATAGACGAAGACGAAAGGGGGTGGGGGGGGGGAGACCTTGACAAGCACGTATTTCCAAAGAGTAAACACTTGTCTTAAAGGAGCATCTAGCGTCACAGAGGTGCAGTGGTTAGCACTTCGGACCATGCGCCGGGAGACCCGGGTTCGAATCCAAGCGTTGTATGCGGGATTTTCCCCCTAGGTCGGCTCCTGCCTGTTGCCACACAGCTGAGACTCACCCATTCCACGGGTGCGACTTTAGGGGTATGACACATCTCATGATGTGGACGATTACACGGCCGGCATTGCAGGTGCTGTAGTTCCCTGACCTTGTTAACGCCAGGACATTTATGACAGGTGAAGCGCGGATTGCGGCCGTGTCACGCAGACCCAAATCACATGGACCTCCATAGCATCGTCAGTTATACCTTCATGCTCATCCTCATCATAAATAAACAAAAAAAAAGATTGTCCCAACTTCCGAGTGCTCCGTGGATTCCACCCACGAACTGAGAAGAATACCACTGGAGTTGGCAAAGAGTTTGAGGCAGGAAAAACAATAAATAAATAAATGAATAACGATAAATGTTTGCTCTGTGAAGCCTGTTATAATCTTGGGAAAAGGGTCTTTAGGGCCTAAAGCGCAATGCCCGGTAAAGTGCACGAGCATCCGCAATATGGGCCAGGGTTTAACGGAGCCTTTGGTTAAAATTATCTTTCACAGCGTGAGGACGTTCAAGAGAACATTAGCGTCAAATCACGTTTCTTGCCAGTAATGATGCGGACACAGCCTACAGCGAGAGGGGGGGGGGGGAGGGGGTACACGCGCGCGCGCGCGCACACACACACACACACACACACACACACACACACACACACACACACACACACGGTGCCCGAAACACAAAGAAGCCTGCAAAAAGATGCACGTCACTGTCAGAAACTTGTGCAAGTCATTTACGTCAGCAAAGCAAGGGTCGCTTCCGCAAGACCATAAACACTCTTCAAAGTGGGTCACGACAAACAAGACAGCACGTGCACCCGCCAAGGACACCGAGCAACTGTATTCTGATACCCATCTAAATACACAGGCACCGAAAGGCATTCGCTCCCTGGCTAATCAGTACGGGTTTTGATCCCTCCAGACAATAATCAAACAAGGGGCGATCAGCGGCTAATAGCGGTCCGAGTGAACGCCCCTGATCACGTCATCGCACCATTACGGCGTTGCCGGGCTTGTCAGAACTGTCACTAAGGCTCACGTCAGACGGCAGACGTTTTAGGCTTAACTCTTGAGAGCCTAAGCCCGAGCACCCCCTGCCCGTTATGTGATAAGACTGGTTAAAAAGAACAAACCACTACACGCCAGTAGGACAAGTTCAAGCCACTATTACGCAAGGCGTCGGCACTCCCGCCGGGCGCGAGACTGCTGCAAATTGCGTAATAGTGGCTTTTAATGAGCTGAAGTTTTCATGTAAAACTGCGTTTGTTAGTTTGTTTGTTTGATTGTTTTTTTGTTTGTTTGTTTTTTGTTTTGTTTTTTTGTTTTGTTTTGTTTTTTTTGGTATGGGTTTTTAAGAGTTAACGAACACCGTACACGACCGAACACGGCGTTTTCCGTGTTCCTCGTGTGACATACAGCCGAGCCGTGTTCGATGTTTGTTCGTACTGAAACGTCTCCCGTGTGACATGAACGTAAACGGAAGGAGGAAAACATCGAACGAAACGGAGACGCATATAGCACGGAAAAAAGTTGGGCTAGGGGCGCGAGGAGGGGTGTAGGCAGTGTGTGTGTGTGTGTGTGGAGGGGGGGGGGCGAGTGGGGAAGGGTAGGGGAAAGACTTTTGCACTGAGTACTTGCGAAAACAAAAATGGCGTTCACCTCAGTAATGCGGTCACCAATATTTAGATTGAACAGTGCTCATAATGGTCGGTTATTTCTGCTAGGTTTCGGTCAGTCCCCTTGTGAGTGCCCCCTTTGTGTCGCAGATGCAGGCCTAATACTTCGACGATTTCTCGGTACTGAGAAGAGCACTTTTATCGGCCGCTACGAATGGGAAAATGTCTGGGCAGGGGCTCTTGTGGTTGTGGTTGATTGCCTGGTTGGCTGTTGAATGGTTTAACGTTCTTTTCCACCACCTAACTGGGGGGGGGGGGATACTGTGTCGTCATTGGCCGTAACCATGGCATAAATATGGTTACCATAGATACGTATGACGTTAGAGCGTGGAGTGCGAAAGAGCGTGTGCATGCGTGTGTGAGTGAGATATAAATAATAACAATAATCATAATGATAATAAATCGCTTTTCTAGAGCGTAATATCCCAGCAGATGCTTTACAATCGGTAAAAAAAAAGCGCGCGCGCGCACACACACACACACACACACACACACACACACACACACACACACACACACACACACACACACACACACACAGGACGCACGCACGCACGCACGCACACACACACACACACACACACACACACACACATTGGGGGGGGGGGGGGGCGGCAGCAAAACAAGAGCCTCTGCTCATACGGTACCTCAAGAAAAACAGATCTGTTCCCTCAGTATCCCCAGACAATATAACTATATCAAACAGATTATTTGTTACATCTGTCACATTGTCTGGCGTTGCGAACTCAGTAACCTGGTCTGTCCGGGCAGCGGATATTATTATAGAGAAGTTCAGCCCAGTTTTCGCCTGACCTAGATACACAAACTGACGCCCGACAAAAAAAAAATAGCCACCATTGTCTTCACAGTAATTGCTGCCCAGTGTCGGGGAGCCGGGGTGGTCGAATGGTAGAGCGTTGGACTTTACACGCTCGAGTCGCGAGTTCGATTCCCGGCTGGGGCCAAATATTTGTGCTGCTTTTTCTCGTTGCCCAATCTTTGACGACATTACCCGTATGTGGCGGAAAAGGACGTTAACCCTTGAACTAGTCGCATATTAACAGATGGTTGATTCTCCTTGACTGGTAGAAACCCGTTTTGCTAGCGCCGTATTTATAGTTGCTCACATTGTGACGTGATGTCATCATCATAATAATAATAATAATAATAATTACAGGGCGCCTATCCCTGGGGAACGAGCTCTAGGCGCCTTACATTCTAAAACCGAAGTTTAAAAAAACACATTCACTCCGTGTACACTACGTAAAAACAACTAATTAAAAAAGTAAAAGAGCACACACACACACACACACACACACACACACACACACACACACACACACACACACACACACACACATCACGACGGAGTAGACATGATAAAGGATAAAGGATCTTAAAGATGACGACTGATAATATAAAAAAAAAATCTATAAAGTTGGCGATCCTTTAAACTGGACCTCTGCGGCCGAGAGTTGTGAACGCCGGTGGGGGTCCAAAATGGGGACCTTAGCAAAGAGAGAGTTAAACCATCACACACCCACCATCCACCCACCCACCCACCCGTTCCTTTCCATTCCCGAGGTGCTGGCCTGACTAATTCCCAACTACCACGAACCCACCTGGGGGGAAACTTTAATCTTCTTTGCCCGTCAAGTCAATGGATATTGGTGTGATACATACATAATTTACACTTCCACGCCAGTGTAATGTTATGCGGCGTCATACTTTCGCACGTGCAGATCGCGGTGAGTGTAAGGTCAATTTGAGTCTCCTGTGAAAACTGGTCCTCATTATGCCAAAGCGCGTGTCTTGGACACACAGTGAAACCCGGTTGCGCCTGTGCGACAGACAGACAGACAGACAGACAATGGAAGACAGAGAAAAAAAACAGACAACTTGACGAGACAGACAGACAGACAGAGATAGAAAACAGAGAAAGAGTTTTCAAAGCAGGCGAGAAAATCGACTAAATCGACCAAGCCACGCAGTCCCAAAAGGACACCCGTCGCTTCAATCAAAAAGTGCGATGCGAATCGGTGCTCACCTACCAGACTTCGGGAACAAAAAATCTGTACAAAGGGGAAATACTGAAACAAGTTTCTACACGTGAACGACGCAATCCAATGGGATTTGCACTGGAACCAGATGGAGGCTAAACTCTATCAGGATGGAGAGTCGATGCCAGGTCTGGAAACAATAATCAGAATCTAGAACGACACAAGAACTCGAGCAGCGATTGTTCCAAGTCCCCCCCCCCCCAACTCCCAACCCTCCGCCCCTCCTCATGCCATTCCCTCCTCATTCCTCTAGTCACCTCATCCACCGAAATCCCCTTCCCCCATCCCCCGTTAATAACTTCACGAAAAACTGACGGTTGGCTGTAAGGAAACATTACCAAGAGCTCTGAAACCCGTGTTTGCGTAGACTTTGTATTTTGTATTATATGTACAAGGCAGTCACTTTGTTGTGTAGTGACCGCCTCCCTTCCGAATTCCGTGGTTCAAAGGAACTTTGGGCTGCTGCCCCTCCCCCCTCCCCCCTCCCCTCGCCCATAGTACAGCGCAAATCTTGTCTCTCTTACCTGCATGCATGGTGTGGGACTGATTTCCTCTCCGCCCCCCCCCCCCCCCCCCCCGTTACGAATGGGATCTTTAACGTGCATACTTGATGTGCGTACACGAACAAACTCCTAAACACCCACCCACACGAGCCTGCGAATCAGTATCATTTGCGCTGGCTTTTTCATCGTTGCCCCGTCTTTGATATCACCCACTCGTGGTGGAAAAGGACGTTAAACTCCTAAACACCCACCCACCCACTCGAGCCTGCGCATCAGTATCCATCTGGAGAGAAGATAACTCATTCATACCACCTCTCAGTTATGTGCACCCCTCCCCCCCCCACACACACACCGCCTTCCCCCTCCTTTCTTGGACGTGTCTAGGTGTGAAGTGATAGCTCTCAACACTCCTCGACATCCCCACTCAGGAAGGGCAGGATGAAGTGCTGAAGTCGGACTTAGCCTGGTTTTCGGCCAGAAATTGCTTGTGACACGGGGGACAGGCTGAATCATAGGACAAATTGCAGGCGGAAGATTTGGGTAATGCGCGTTGTGTCTTGGACGCAGATTGGACGCACCCATACAAATATTCTACAGCTGTAGTTAAATTCTTTTTCTATATATTATGCATCCTGATGCGAGAAGAAAAAAACAAAACAAAACAGAAAAAAAACACCAAAGCGAAAGGCTTAGAACGAGAGATAAACACATTAGCAGTGCACTGTCATTCAGGACCTGTTCTGGTAGTCAACGCAGTTTAAAAAAAAATACAATAAAATCTCGTACGTACGGTATGTAGTGGGAAGTATATTGCGTCTGATTTGTAACTGTTGTTAATCTTTGAGTTTCCTTTGACTTATGCCAGGCAATAGCCCGCAAACGTGATGGTACACATGTGTGTCCATAAACTACGGACAAGAACATTCACTAACATGTCCATATTTAAGTTCTACTGACATAGTTTCTCTTTCATACCTACTCTGAGTGGAGCCGGAATAGCCGAATGGTAGAGCATTGGACTCCCTATGCTCGGGTCGTGAGTTCGAATCCCGGCTGGGGCCAAATACTTGTGCTGGCTTTTTTTACTCGTTGTACCTTCTTTGATATCACCCCCACGTGGTGGAAAAGGCGACGTTAAACTCCTATACATCCACCCCCACCCTCATACCTCTTCAGGCCACAGACAGGTCGAACGATACGTTCTGCTCAGATTTTACCACCAAAGGATGACGGGATTCTTGAAGGTTATTTTCGTCCAAATCGCCTGTGGCTCACACTTAACCGGTACTTGAACCGGCACCAGTTGTGTAACAACCGTCGTTGGAATCTGAATGTTGGACAGCTCGCACAAAGAGTAAACAACACTGTATCGCATTACGAGCTGTACTAACCATCAAGATAAAGAGTATTTCGAGCGCACAGTCGCACTCACTAGCGAACCTGAGTGGGCTTTGCGACGACTGAATTAGCCGGTGGGCTATGCGACGATTGAATTAGCCGGTTTCGATGACCTTGATCACGTGACCTCCATCCCCCGAGCGCTTTGTCAGTTGAGAATTGTACTCGAGGAGAAAGTCATGTCACGTTCAGCCGGACTCAAGCTCGTGAGATCTGCCTGGGGCGACGGGAATTCACGACAAGGTCAAAGCGATGTCCATCGATGCTTAAAGGTCAGACAGTCGTGGGCTGCGGCCCCCTTGAGTGAAGCCACAAGTCGGGCAAACCGTGTTAAAGTTACGGGACAAAGAACTGGTTGAACTGACTCGGGTTTGCCCTTGCTGTGACAAAGACCCGCTACGGGGCCTTTTGGAATGCAGCTCTTTCTTCTCAGTGGAGGGGAGCCGGGATAGCCGAATGGCAGAGCGTTGGACTCTCAATGCTCGGGTCCGTGAGTTCGAATCCCGGCTGGGGCCAAATTCTTGTGCTGGCCTTTTATCTCTCCTTATTACCCCACTCCTCCACCCCCCCAGATGAACCACTACTGCTCACAAACAACGTGTGCCACGCTGCGGGAGTGCAGCAACTGACCTTCGAAGAACCACACAACGAGATGACTATACTCCTAGTTCTCCCTGGACACTGCGGGTAGTGGTCGACATCTTCTACTGTATCGTAACGCAAGGTCGATTAAGCCGTGGCGTAAGCCGCGTGCCTCGCACAAAGCTCGTGTAATGGACAGACGACCTCCCGCTGTGAGCAAGGAAACTGGCAACAGACACCACTTTGCATAATCCACTGTCATTCAGATCGGTCTGGTGACTTTAAGACCGGCAGCCTCTGGGCAAGTCGATATTCTTGGGAATGTACGGCGTTACCCGTTGACGTATAGTATTGTTATAAGGGACAACAGTCTTTGGAAAACTCGTGTAACATGTCACAATGGGATTTGTGGCTGCCTGTATGGCGCCTGCCTGCTGTTCCGGAGGTACCGAGTTCCGAATTCCGCGGTGGGCAGCGCTTTGGTTGGGGTTTTTCCCCTCATCAAACTGAGTCAAAATTCACGTGCGGGCTCGTTCTGTGTTCCTCTTTTACCTTCGTGTACACAAGCATGCAAACGAATATCAAGCCTGTTCGTTATAAATTCCAGTCCATTCGGATGCTCGGGTCGTGAGTTCGAATCCCGGCTGGGGCCAAATGTTTGTGCTGGCCTTTTCCTCGTTGCCCCGTCTTTGATATACGTGACGTCAAAAGGGCGTGAAACTCCCAAACACCCACCCACCCAGTCCATTCGGGAGGAGCCACGGAATGAAAAACAAGCAGACACAATACAGTTGCGCTGAGTTGCGCTGTACAAATGGCGATGGTCAAGGTCTGTTGAGTCCATTTTTGCAATTCACTCATCCGTGAAATTACCTTTGCGGGATACGACTATTACTAGGATAAAATTTCGAACCGAACACCCCTGTACACGAGCAAAATTATTTTAAAGTCTCTATGTGCGTAATGAGTTGTGAGGAAGGGGGGGGGGGGGTACTGCTGCTTGCAAGCGATAAGGCTGTTTGCCAAATGAACGTATGTTCCTTTTGGTCACTGCGATCATTTTCGTGACTTTGCGGCTTCCTATAGTAGACAAATGTGACTTTCTTTGGCCTGACGCTTCCAGACTTGTACCACGCGCCCCCTAAAGTAGCCTGTGGCCAATCAGCGCGGTCTAACCACGTCTTCAGTCCGCAACCAAATAACGTTGTCTTAACTGGGTACTGCGGAGCGCCACAGTGCAGTCCACAGTTGTGACACAGATGTGATTTGGGGGGTTTCCCCCGCTGTGGCGTCATCACAGCAACCTGGATTTCAAACAGCCACAACTGTAACTGTGGTTTCCACAACAGATTCTGATTGGCTGTACTACGTCACTCGGCGCGCAAACATGGCGGACAGTGCATCTTCAATCGGTTTGTCACTGAGCACAGCCGTGTACAGTTTTGTAGTTAGTAGACACAGCGAGCGCCACGACTGTGATGTGCACAGTACATGTGAGTTTCGCGCGCTGTGCCCAGTTAAGAGCAGGCTTTAATGTTCTTATCCGCCCACAGCCCAAAGTCGTGGTGGGAGGTTTTATCCAACCAAAGCCAAACAAAAGCCAGAACCCAATCTGGCAGGACAAAGAAGGTACCACACAAAAAAATCATGTATGGTGTTTGCGGCGTTCCGGTTCTGCAAGCCAGCGATGCAGTGAAGCGTAAAGTCTGTGTTGATAAGTCAAGCATAACCACTCCGTTCTTTCCTGACTGAGTAACTTGTACTCGGTAGCAAGTAAACAGGGTGTTGTTTTCTGTGGAAAGAGGACCGTCGCAATTTGAGTGCATTAGTCATTACGCTAGCTTTGCGTAAGTCTCCAAATACTAACCAACTACTACTACTACTACTACTACTACTAATAATAATAATAATAATGACGATAATAATGATAATAATGTTACTGATTTCCCCCCTACAGAAAATCAGGGTGCGCAAGTGGCCCCTCCAATGGTGAAATCATTGAACACCGGCATTTGCTGATGATCAGAAGAAATCGCCGAGTAGCCTATGCCATCACTGGCCTGTCCGTTAGCAACAGTCGACCAAGAAAATAACAAGTACCTTGTTTCCGATTTCAGCGTCCAAAACTGATGTAGGATAGCAACGCATACTTTTCTTCTTACCTGTTCTTCAGCAGCAACAACAACAGAAAATACAACAAACCAAAAGCAAGCGAAAGAAAAGGTCTGTGCATGAAAACGGGGTAACGAGAGAGAGAAAGACTGAGAGAGAGAGAGAGAGCGTGGGGGTGTTTGAGGGTTTTAACGTCCTTTTCCACCACATACGGGTGATATCAAAGACGGGGCAACGATGAAACAGCCAGCACAAATATTTGGCCCCAGCCGGAATACGAACTCATGACCCCAGCATCAGAAGTCCAACGCTCTACCATTCGGCCACCCCGGCTCCCTAAGAGAGAGAGAGAGAGAGAGAGGAAACGGACTACATTTGTGTTCTGGCCTTCCCTCCCGGACTCCCGCTCTGCTATCTTCGATGTCATTAGTCTTCGTAAGCACCGACGATACAAACGAACTTCTCTCAGGCCTATAGCCACAAAAGGGAAATGAGGGTTGTTCCTGACGAGAAGTAGTCTCCAGAACCAATTTACGTGAAGTAAAAGGCAGAGAAGGTCCAATTACGAGGACAAAGCAACAACGGAACTCTCCTCTTGTCGGAGGTAAGGAAGGACATAAATTTACATACCAGGGGTCACCGTGAAAACACTATGAGCTGACCGTTCATGTCGTTGTTCTGGAGAGCATTGCGAAAGGCGTTGTGAAGGGATTTCCGACAGAACGTCCTTGATGTAAAATGTGCATTGTGTGAGAGAAGGGAAAGCTGTTCGTTTGGGGATGAAACTGATGGATAAAGTCTCTGTCTTTGTCTCTCTCTCGCTGCATTGATATCTATGTGCCTTTTGTGTGTCGTGCCTGCGTGCGTACGTAGACAGACAAATTGTGTGTGTGTGTGTGTGTGTGTGTGTGTGTGTGTGTGTGTGTGTGTGTGTGTGTGTGTGTGTGTGTGTGTGTGTGTGTGTGTGTGTGTGATATTAGCAACGGCAAAAATGAAAACTGGAGCGCTTTTACCGTTGACAAATCCAGTTTCATCTCATTTCAAAGTTTCATTTCATTTCCTCTCTCTCTCTCTCTCTCTCTCTCTCTCTCGCCGTTTTTCCCGAAAACTCTGCCAATTTTCTAAGTCCATTTTTTGCAAAATTGCTTGATAAACATCAATCTCCCTTTGAGACATTTCTGCTTTCATCTTATTTATTCGTCTTTTCCAAGTTCTTGTGCAATGCAGCAACCTTGTGCGTGCGTGCGTGCGCGCGTGCGTGCGTGCGTGCGTGTGTGTGTGTGTGTGTGTGTGTGTGTGTGTGTGTGTGTGTGTGTGTGTGTGTGTGTGTGTGTGTGTGTGTGTGTGTGTGTGTGTGTGTGTGTGTGTGCGTGCGTGCGTGCGTGCGTGTGTGTGTGTGTGTGTGTGTGTGTGTGTGTGTGTGTGTGTGTGTGTGTGTGTGTGACAAGCCCTACTTTGCGACAGGATTTAAAGGAACTTAGTGCAGTAACGAGCTCTGAGCGATTTCTCTTCAATACTAAACCACGGACCGAAACTCCAGCTGAGGGTCGAATAAAGATATAATTGCCTTGGTTCTCGAGTCATGTATATTCATAGTACCATAGTAGCAAAGGAAAGACAGCTCGTCAGTGTAAGAGTCGAAAAAAGGTTCCGTCCCTTGTACGAAAGATGGACGTAAATAGGGTGAAAACTGCGGCCAAACGCACGTCAAGATTGTATCCATGTACAGTACCACGGTCACCGCACCACACTAAGTCACTAACCTCACCCAACTGAAACCGTGATTGTTGCAGGATGAAAACAATAGCGTACCACAGCGCTTCAAACAACAGGGTGAGTGAGTTTTTAGGGCTTAAAGCCGCTCAGACACAAAGACAAATTCGCGGATGAGTGTGCCTGCACTACACGAAAAAAACAAATACCCACACCAAACGTTGGACAAAGGATGCAAACTGGTCTACGGGGCAGTATAAACCTAGGACATGCAGGAGACGCTGCACCTTCATGCTAATTTCTCGACTGAACTTCCGATTACAAAAAAGCGTAGAAAACAAATAACAATTACAACTAGGTGAAACAAAGATAAATACCAAACAACAACAACAACAACAACACACACACGCACGCACGCACAGCGCACACACACACAAACACCCACACACACACACACACACACACACACACACACACACACACACACACACACACACACACACTGACCAGCAGTATCCTACCGCGGCGCTGGACAGAATGACAACAACAACAGCAGAAATCAAAATGTGTTACCCACACACACAAAACCAAAACAACGGGTTATTTATAACTATGACTTAATGCCTCTGACGTCATACGATACAAAAGAGCCCAATGCCACAATGACACAGCGGCCAGGAAGTCCAAAATAACCCTCCAATTACTTCCGCACTTCCCTCCAGCAACATGGAGAGGGCTCCATCCATCCCGTCTGCCCTTTGAGCTGAGGGACCCCGGAGACCTCAAGGCAAAGGCCATTCCTGTACCGTGGCCGCGTTTCTCTCTGCCCCTGCGACGACGCTCAAATCGGGCTAACCGAGACCGACCCGAGCTAAGTGATACCTAAGAAGGAAAAAACAAAAATACTCGGAGACAAGGAAAGTGGACAGTTGCGAACAACTCTGAGGTCCCAATGTTATTTCACAGAAGCGATGAAAACTGTCGCATTCACCAGCACAGTACACGTTCAGCCTGTTTTGAGATTATTTCCTGCATGAGTCCGTTGAGTCGTCCCCTGTGCATACACAGACCGGCAGCAAGCATGCATTCTTCGTGGGAGCTTTGTCACACCGGTGACGCGGCTAAGCCGCGAATCCAACCGGCTGTCGATCGCAGTGACTGTTTTAGGCCGGAAAAGCGCGACACACATGCGGTGATGTGCAAGAATGCTGCCAGGAAAGCTAAGAACTGAAATGAATTTGATCATATTGTTATATGCACATATCAGTAAGACTTTCATCTTCCCACCCAAAGCGATTTTATATCGAAAATTTTATTCATGTAAGGACACGAGTCATATTTGTTCGACTGCAATGAGACTCGAGAGCTATTTTGCAGTTTAACACGAAGCTGACAAAAAATACCACGTTAATTCCAGTAGTTTCAAAACAGACACGTATCCGTGATATCTTTGTGACTTGCATCCCAAATTTTGTGACGTAGAATGCTTTAGTGTTTTCGCAATTTAAAAAAATATCAGAGCAGTGCGAAATCCTCGGCTAAGAACCGGCCAACCGTCTGGTTTGATGCTGGCTATGAACCAGCTGCAACCTTGGATATGAACCGGCCAATACTCCACATTTCTGGCTGAAGAAAAGTTGCGAACAACGAGGGTGTCTGCGGTATTTTTAACAGTTACACGTTTGCATACTGACACGGTGACAACAGGAAATACCAACGCAGCATTTAGTTAGACAATTTCAATGTCATTCCGCACTATCTGAGCTATACATCACTAGCGTCAGTGAATAACCCTTGAAGTCTTAATCTATCATAAGATCCCATGTAGTTAGGTGACTGTTTCTCATGTGAATGCCAGGGAAACTGTGGAAAACATGTACTCATATAATTATTAGGTTTGGATTTGTTTTGTTTATGGAAAGAAGACATCGACTTTACCCAGTAACCCCATCCAGAGATTTTTTTTAATGGAAAGGAATAATAAAAGTATTATAACCAACAAACCATCCAAAAAGTGAGAGGAGGAACACTTACAGTGGTGCGATGAATTTTATTTTTTTTATTTCGTGTGAAGATGGAGATGAGAATGAAAATGAGTATGAAAGATGATTTGGAGTTATGGCTTCAAATGTATGATTTGTGGTGTGTATCAGTGCGCGTGTGTGTTGGTTAGTGTTTATCAGTGTGAGTGTGTGCTGGTTTGTTAGGTGTCTGTAGAAGTGGTGTGCGTGGGCATCTGTGTGGGTGTGTGGCTGGGTTTGGAAGTAACGTTTTTTTTTTCTGCAGTGTGGTGAAGGTAAGAGTGGTCTGTGTGTTCTGTTTGGTGTGGCGTATGTGGATGTTGTGTATGGGTGTCGTGGTTTTAGTGCAGGGTATTTGGGGTGTGATGAGGATGATGTGGGTGCAGATGTGGATGTGGATGTGAATGGTGTGTGCGTATATGTAGATGAGGGTGGTTTAGATGCGGATGTGGAAGATGTTGATGTACGTGCAGGTTTGCTTGATGAGGGTGCTTCAGGTAGGGGTCCAGATGAGGGTGGTTCAGGTGTGTGTGTGGATGAGGGTGGTGGTTTGGTTGAGAGTGGGGCAGATGTGGACGGGTGTGAGGGTAGTGTAAGTGTGGATGGGGGTGGTGCAGATGTAGATGTGGTTTGTGTGTGCACAGGTTTAGGTGTGGATGCAGGTGTATGTGTAGGTGTGGGCATGCGTAAGCGTGGTGGTAGAGGTGTGTTATTAGTGCATGCGTCAAGTATTGTCATATGTGGTGTCTGTTCCTGTACGTGTGATCATGTGTTTCAATCTGTCCATTATGTTCATTATGTTGTCTGTAAGCAGTGTTGTTGTGTTCAGTATGGAGTAGCCTTGATTGTGTGGTATGATTGAAGGTCCATTATGCGGTGAATGAGTGCACTTTTGATTCAGTTCTAAGGTTGATGTCTGTAAGTAAGTTTTGCATAAAGAAGTGTGTTGCGCTTGGTAGTGTGAGATGTGGTGCATAATTATGTGAGTGTCGCTGGAACTGAGTAAGTTGTTGGTGGTGGTGTTGTGTGAGTGGATGTCAGTGATGAGTTGGTTTAGTTGGTGTGCAATGTAGAAGTGTTGCAGTGCTGTGTCCATGGGTTTGTCGAATTCTCTGTTAATGATTTCCAATTCCTCTGAAGTGTTTGTGTATTGTGTCGTGGTTTGTGTTGCGTGTTCTGTGTTTGTATCTGTGGTGTGTGTCATGGAGTGTGTTATGGTGTTTGTTGAGTGTTCTGTGTTCAAGGTTGTGTCTGTAGTGTGAGCTGTGGTGTGTGTTGCGGTGTAAGCTGGGGTGTGTTCCGGTGTTGTGTAGGTTGAAATATTTTCAGGTGATGATGATGAGAAGAGTGAAGATGGATAATTGATATTGATAGATGAGGATGATGTCTGTGGTGTGGTCATTTCTGTGGAAAGAAAATAAGTAGTTCGGTAAATATGGTTGTGTCTTTGTTTCTTTTATCTTAATTGTGAAGCGAGGAGATATGGTTGTGGAAAAAAGGAGGAAGTGGGGAGGGGGTTGAAATTGGAAGGGTAGGGAAATTTTTTTGAAAATAACACTGGTGGGTTATTATCCACTACGTTCCCTGACAGTTCCATCTGAAATGGGACACCTAAAACCCCCTAAATCATAATATTCGCATAGGAGAAAAGAAAGGAGAAGCTGGTCGGTTCTTAGCCACGCACAAACCAAATAGAGGCTGGTTCTTAGCCGGGGCGAGTGCCGGTTCATAACCACAAAATGTTCAACATCAATTTTCTTTCTCGAACTGCGCGCGATGTACGCCACAAATTGCAATAATTTTCTAGGTATGGCCGCAAGACATATTATAAAACTAGGACGTTTTCATAAACTTGACTTTCCTTTCTGTAATTTTATATTATCGCGAATGAAAGTGAATTTTCTACAGAAAACGAGACTAAATTGTTTCCAGCGTGAGTGTACGCGCAAGTAGCACCACAAAAACCACTTACGAGTTGAACAGAGACCTTCTGCGACAAGACAGGCCAACCTCAGGTCGAGACAAGCTTTCACGTGTACAGCGCAGATGATTTTCTGAGAGAAGTCGCGTGCGGCCAAGCAACGCTAGCGCTCAACGCCGCAAGCCGGTCAGAATTGGGATAGCCGCGTCACCGGTGTGTTTGTGCTCTGCCACGGAAAATGCGTGCTTGTTGCGGCAAGGGAGAAAACTAAGGTTGAACATGTACTGTGCTGGTGAATGCGAATCGCTTCTGTGCACACTGTGAAATAACACTGGGACCTCAAAGTTGTTCGCAGCTGTCCACTTTCCTTGTCACCAAGTATTTTTGTTTTTTTTCCTTCTTAGGTATCAGCTCGGCTCGGTCTCGGTTAGCCCGATTTGGACGTCGTCGCAGGGGCCGAGTAGCGACGGACCCGGAACAGGGATGGGCAAAGGCAGACTGTCCCAGCGACCGTTGTTCATGAATATTTAGAAACCAAGCTGGTGTTTCCGGTGCCGTGGTCAAGGCAAGTGTACCCATTCGTTCTAATTAGAATCAGAACACCAACAGTCTCAAAATACGCATAGTAAACGATGGAAAAAAGAAACTAACTCTCAAATTTTACTCTCTGCATTCTTCAGGGGATAAAATGACAAATGCGGGTAAGCTGAACGTTGCTCACTTCAGACCATGAAGATCATCTGCAGTGAAGTTAGTGTTATCAGAACTTGAGCTTAAATTGAGTAATCCTACGTCTGAAGGGGAAAATCCATTTTCTGGAAGTCAAGTATTCCGTTGACAAGCTCTGGATAAAAAACACAAGCATTTTGAAACCATTCTGGCATTTACCACTCCATTATTTTGAAATCGTGAAGAAATGAAAACTGCCGGAGAAGAGTGCTCGTTCAGCTTCTTGGCCCCGACTGTCTGGAACTCACTGCCAATCGAACTCCACCTTCAGACCTCACTGTCCCTGTTTCAATCCCTTTTTCTTCCGTCAAGCTTTTGATAGTTAACTTCTGTTGATTCTGTTTGTGTGTACCATCATGAGTCGTTTGATGTCGCTGCATCTGCCGAACTGGATGTCAGAGTGGGTGCACATAGTGTGCGTGCGTGCGTGCGTGCGTACGTGTGTGTGTGTGTGTGTGTATGTGTGTGTGTGTGTGTGTGTGTGTGTGTGTGCCTGCCTGCCTGCCTGCCTGCGTGCCTGCGCGCGCGCGCGTGTGTGTGTGTGTGTGTGTGTGTGTGTGTGCGTGCGTGCGTGCGTGCGTGCGTGCGTGCGCGCGTGCGTGCGTGTGCGTGCGTGAGTGCGTGCGTGCGTGCACGTGTGTGTGTGTGTGTGTGTGTGTGTGTGTGTGTGTGTGTGCGCGGGCGGTTTAAGCGCAGCGAGTCCTTGACACTTGGAAAGCATTGTTATTATTATTATTTATCGGTACGGGAGCACCACAAGCACCTGCACTATACCGGTACGGGAGCACCACAAGCACCTGCACTATACCGGTACGGGAGCACCACAAGCACCTGCACTATACCGGTACGGGAGCACCACAAGCACCTGCACTATACCGGTACGGGAGCACCACAAGCACCTGCACTATACCGGTACGGTTTCTTCTTGACTTAAACCGGATCGCGGGAAGGACAGTACATAACAGCCTTCTGACATCACGCACACAGACGGAGGAGGAAGCCAAGTCCTGTCTTCGTAACAGCGCGCAATCAGGAACCACACGTCCCGCGGGCATCACTCAAGGCAGTCATTAACAGAGACCCGTCACCCGCCGGAAATAGGGGGTCCACATCTACTGGTTTCTGGTACTCAAGGGCCAAGGGTGGTCGGTGGTTAACCTTAAAGGCACAAATTCTAGGATGACTGGGTTTCCACGAGAGGCAGTGGACAGGAGAGACTGGAAAGTATGGGGTGAGTGAGTGAGTGAGTGGTGAGTGAGTGAGTGAGTTTTTAGGGCTTCGGGTCGCGCAAGCACCAAAGACTAATTCGCAGCTGAGTGTGCCTGCACTACGTGAGGAAAAAAAAGAAAACACCAAAAATGTATAATAAAAAAAAAAAAGAGAGAAAAAATCGAAAGCGACTCAGGAAGCCAGAAAAGGGGTATAAATGACTACAGACCGCGAGGTTAAGTACCACGCGTCCAGCACTTAGTCTGGGGATGAAATGGTGTTTGACTTTACAGACACGATCCTGGTAGTGCCGGGGACATCAGTATCGGATACGGCGATCTGGCGATCCCTATTTGCTTTCTGATTAGCGGTGGAGGAGCCAAGGTGGACCATAGGAATGGCTGGGTGAGTTTAACGACTTTGTTTTTCTGCCCACGCATGAGTGTGAGGCGCGGTAGGGAGGTGGGGAGTGGGGTGGGTGGTGGAGGTACTGCTGTCACACGAAAGACAGGTCTAAACACAGGAGACAGGTCTAAACACAGGACACAGTTCTAACCACAGGAGACAGTTCTAAACACAGGAGACAGTTCTAAACACAGAGGACAGGTCTAAACACAGGAGACAGTTCTAAACACAGGAGACAGTTCTAACCACAGGAGACAGTTCTAAACACAGGAGACAGTTCTAACCACAGAGGACAGGTCTAAACACAGGAGACAGGTCTAAACACAGGACACAGTTCTAACCACAGAGGACAGTTCTAAACACAGGATACAGTTCTAACCACAGAGGACAGTTCTAAACACAGGAGACAGTTCTAACCACAGAGGACAGTTCTAAACACAGGAGACAGTTATAACCACAGAGGACAGTTCTAAACACAGGAGACAGGTCTAAACACAGAGGACAGGTCTAAACACAGGAGACAGTTCTAACCACAGGAGACAGTTCTAACCACAGGAGACAGTTCTAACCACAGGAGACAGGTCTAAACACAGGAGACAAGTCTAAACACAGGACACAGTTCTAACCACAGGAGACAGTTCTAAACACAGGAGACAGTTCTAACCACAGAGGACAGTTCTAAACACAGGAGACAGGTCTAAACACAGGAGACAGGTCTAAACACAGGAGACAGTTCTAACCACAGGAGACAGTTCTAAACACAGGAGACAGTTCTAAACACAGAGGACAGTTCTAAACACAGAGGACAGTTCTAAACACAGGAGACAGTTCTAACCACAGGAGACAGTTCTAAACACAGGAGACAGGTCTAAACACAGGAGACAGGTCTAAACACAGGAGACAGGTCTAAACACAGGACACAGTTCTAAACACAGGAGACAGGTCTAAACACAAGAGACAGGTCTAAACACAGGATAAAGGTAAAACACGAGAGACAGCTCCAGACTCAAGAGAGAGTTGTACACACAGAGGACAGTTCTAACCACAGGAGACAGTTCTAACCACAGGAGACAGTTCTAACCACAGGAGACAATTCTAAACACAGACGAAGGTTCTACGCACAAGAGGCAGTTCTATACACAAGACAGACTAACCGTTGTGAACGTGTATTGACCTACCTACGTACTTGAAGACCCTATGTTCGTAATGAGTTCTAAGGGGGAAAAACTGCCGCTTACAAACGTCTAAAGCTGTTTGCCAGATGAACAGATCTTCCTTTTGACCACTGGGACCATTTTCGTGACTTTGTGGCTTCTAGCTGTAGAGAAATATGACTTTCTTTGGCCTAACGCCGCCATACCTGTATTACTAAAAATAGCCACCAATAAGCGCTCTCTCGCTGCTCTTCAGTCCGCAACCAAAATACCGTCGTCTGCTCAGTACGCGGTACGTACATAGAACAAGACATACGCCAAGCAGTGTCAGCACAATGGTTTCAGATGCTGTAAAAATGATTGTGTCCCAAGTCAGGGATTCTGATGCACGGATCAAGCGCATTCCGATGAAACGTTTTCCACAGCGTTGTTGTATGTCTGACAAACCTATCGAGACTTTAAGGGCTGGGCGTACGACCAAAGCCAGTTCAATCAATAAACAAATAAATCAATCACTCAGTCAGTTAGTCAGTCACTCAATCTCAAACGGGGCTCCGCCAGGACCACTAACCAAAGAACAACCTTCCCCGTGACCCAGAAGGCCCCCTACTTCCATATTAATGCGTCTGTTGTGAATTTTGCCCCAGGGAGCAGACGCTGAAATCACACACAGACAGACAGACAGCTAGGGAGTTCACAGGTTATAAGAGAAGTCTGAAACAGCACCTAGACAGGTCGAGGGCCCGTATGTAAATCTCGAGGTTAATTTAACCCACGACTACAGGTTTAATCCAGACTAGGACACAAGAAACCCAATAGCAAAATTTCATTATAAAAAAGGAATCGACGAAAGAAAGACAAAAATCCTTATATAACGGCATAGGCACCTTGCTGGCATGGGCCCGCTTCCTGATTTAAAACAACAACAACAACAAAAACCAGAAAATTTAACCCTAGAGCAAGTTTAGTTCGAGGTTAGACTCTAACCCGGGGCTAAACTCCCTAACCCCGACTTCTACATGCGGAGCCAGGTCATTAACTCCGTCGACCACGTACAGGACGTGAAGCAGGTGGTATCGACAGAGAGGCCTGAAAGTGTCAGACAGGTCCATTTGTCAAACGCGGGGAGAGCAGGGTGGCCGTGCTGAAGAGCGTTCGCCTTTCAATGAGCGCGTCATGAGTTCCAATCCCGGCTGGAGCCAGATATTTGTGCCGGACCGTTTGTTGTTGTCGTTGTTGTTGTTGTTCTCGTTGTCTCGTTTTGAGATCAGACATATGCGACGGAAAAGGACGTTCAACCCTCAAACACCCACCGATACCGCAGACGAGGCAACGAGAAAAAAGTCTGGCACAAATATTTGGCCCCAGCCGGGATTCGAACTCACGAAACTCCAACGCTCTACCAATCGGCCATCCAGGATATTTCGGAACCGGGACGAATGGGAACCATTCCGATTTATCCTGGCCCTGGTGGCAGGATTTTTCGGAACCATTCCGATTTATCCTCACTCTAGTGACAGGATATTTGAAAAGCACCAGCATATTTCGGAACCGTCTAGAAGGTCATTAGCCCACATAAATTTTCTCTGCCAGGTGCGGGATAAATGGGAATGGTTCCGAAATATCCTAGGAATTTTGGGGAACCGGTTCCGATTTATCCTGGTTCAGAAATATTCTACGACACCGGCTCCGCGACCAAGAATGAAAGAAGGTGAGAATTTGTATAACATGGACGACAAGGAGAAAGAGCAACTGACATGCAGATAGTTCGTGACTGACAGGTCATGCTAACCAATCAAAGTGCGCGAACGAGGCACGTGTACTCCGACAAACCAACCCACATCTGTAGGTTAGCTTGTCGGATTATAGGTGGGTGAGTGTTTGGGGGTATTACGTCCTTTTCCACCACATACGGTTGATATCAAAGATGGGGCAACGATGAAAAACCCCGCACAAATATTTGGCCCGAGCCGGGATAATACGTAACTCACGACCCGAGCATTAGAAGTCCAACGCTCTATCATTCGACCACCCCGGCTCCCCTTCTCGGAGTATGATTGTGTCCGACAAACAGATCAGAACATTAAAAAAAAAAAAAAAAAAAAAAACCAAGAGCGTGCCTGCGTGCGGTTGCTATGAAGGAATCGTTTTACTCAATGGGTTTGGCTACAGGCGTCTGGGCTACGTGTCGACTGAAATCTAGGTCAAACACACAAAAACTGTGACCTGTCTTGGCCGTGGCACGTGCTGTTCGGACACACAAAAAGGTCTGCCCGGATCAACGAGCAAATTGCTCATTCTGCTGGTCTAATTAAAAAAAACAATTTATAATCAGGATGTCGCCACTCCTCAACCCGAGTCGATACACCTGTCATGATCTTCGTGATCCACAGTCATGTCATTGGGGGGAGGGAGGGAGGAGGGGGGGGGGGTCAGTCGAGATGGCCGGAGGTGTTTCCTGTGCTACCCCGATTCAAAAGTTTCGACGCCAGATCATGCACACGTCCATACACTATAGAAAGTCGTTTTCGGGTTATCACACGACCCTTTTCTTTCACACAGACACACCGAAATCTAATGAATAGTACGACAAATCGACAAGTAGTGACTGCAGCGAAAAGCACCACCCAAAAGGAATTAATAAATGAGGGGGGCGCGGCAAGGGAGAGATCTGTTCTTGCATCGAACTGCCCGCACATGGAATCCATGGTCACCTCGCCGTCCCCAAAAGGGATAGTCCGCTGGCCGCATGCATAGTGAGAATTTTAGCCGACGCCATCGTCAGATCAGACCTGGCAAAATGGTTCTGAACCAAAGATCAATAGGACTCCCCAGTGATCCGAACGGCATAAGAAAGGACGACAGAAAACGACCAAGGCACGGAGAAACAACGCAGACATGTACTAAACACAACAACTGTTACGAAACATTTTAGCCGCGAAGAGTATTCAGAATCAAGCAACCCATATAATTATGAGGTCATGCGCTGACATCAGATTTCAATCCAAGGTAGATAATTTAGCGCGAACTACAGGCTGGGTGGGTGGGTGTTTTGGGGGTTTAACGTCACGTACGGGTGATGTCAAAGACGGGGCAACGATGAAAAAGCCAGCACAAAATATTTGGCCCCAGCCGGGATACGAACTCACGACCCGAGCATTAGAAGTCCAACGCTCTACCATTCGGCCACCGCGGCTCCCCGCGAACTACAGGCATCACAACCACGGACACATTACTGCAAAAAAAATTAATAAAATAAAATAAAATAAAATAAAATAAAATAAAATAAAATAAAAAGGCGCATGGTCATATCTCAAACCCATGGTGAGAGATACCGTCGTTCAAGCTTCTGAATCAAAGTATCGGTACAAAAAAAAAACACACACACAAAAACCGCCATCCTGACTGCTCTCCGTGCCTGCGGCGATATTGCTTGATTCCGAATCAGCGGTTCCTATCCCAAGCAGGTGGTTTCGACAAAATTGGAACAGTATCACGCTAAAGAATGGATATTCTCGGAACGCTCTGCCTCGAGGGTAAAAGAGAAAAGAAGAAAGAAGAAAACCCAAACACAGAATCATTGATCATTGGTTTCATTTTCTTCGTCACAAAAATTGACAGTATTATCCTTTGGGGATAAATAGAACAAAAAAACTGGATTACAGTGCGGACTGAAAACAGTCTCTTGTCAAAACTTGAGATCTATCGACAGAAAGTTTCAATATCGAAAGAAGTTGAGCTTTTCCATCTTGCAGATACCCTCAGGGTTCAATCACTACCGCGTTGATGAACTGGGTTTTTATTTACACCCAACCTCACACACACACACACACACACACACACACACACACACACACACACACACACACACACACACACACACACACACGCACGCACGCACGCACGCACGCACACACACACACACACACACACACACACGTACACATTGCAAATTTGACAGTGCGACTTCATAAAACCTGTGTAAGATCATCAGGGTTGGGTGGCTGGGGTGTTTAGGAGTTTAACGTCCTTTTCCACCACGTACGAGTGCTATCAAAGACGGGGCAACGAGAAAAAGGCCATCACAACCAGTTGGCCCCAGCCGGGATGTGAGATCACCAGGAGCAAGGCCACCTAAATCACATGTCACGACAACACACGACTTAACCAGCGATAAAATAAGACAGGATCGGATCAGATAATATTGCCCTACGTACGTCCATACTCTGAAATTTAGCTAACAACACGACGTAACTAGTTTCTATTATCCTGAAAGTGCATCGTACTACTGAATTTCCCTGCGACTGATTAGCACAAAGGAAAACGGCCTGACCTCTATTAGTCTGGAAGTGCATTGTATGACTGAATTCACTACGGTAAGTACCAGGCAAAACTTTCTGACATCTACCAGTCTAAAAGTGCATTGTATTACTGAATTCACTACGGTAAGAACAAGGGAAAACATTCCCACGTCTACTACTCTGAAAGTGCATTGTATTACCGTGCACCACGCCAGTCGGCTACGAGGCAAACCTCTCACAAACCAGGTGAGTAGCCCACTTAGTGAGTACGTCAATACTGAGTGCAAAGACCCAGGTCCAGTGACCATAAATATCGATAATAACTGCCATACCCACGTCTATGTCGGCATGATGTCCGGCAGAACAAGGCCGATATGCGCGCGATGCTGAACTGATTAACTTTGCCCTGCAGGTGGTCAGCGGGTGTAACGCGCTACAACGGTTGAGAATGAAACGGCGTACGCCGCTTGCAGGAATCCAGTGCTGTGGCGCACTGACTGACTTCATGAGTGAGAGAGTGAGGTTTTTTTTTCGGGATTTAAGCCGCACAAGCACCAAAGACTAATTCGCGGCTAAGTGTGACTGCACTACGTGAAAAACAAATGTGACCTTGGACAATTGATGCAAACTGGTGAACGGGGCAGTATAAACCTAGGACATGCAGGAGTGGACGTATTTTGTTTTGGCAAAACTGCACAGCAAAGTAAAAGGGGCGGAACTTAGGCCTCGGGGCTTGTCCAGTGGAGTCGTCTATTCGGGAATCGTGTACGCCGAGACTCTAGAGCTGGTCTTCTTGTACGACAGGGAAAATTTCGCGCTTCTCTCTGAAGTCAGTATATAAAGGGTTCAGTTTTGTTCTGCGGCCATGCACAAAAGGGACAGAGGGACGGAGGTTTCTGGTCGGGCCGTTGGAGGAAGGGAGGTGGGGGGGGGGGGGGAGGGAGGGCGTAGAAAGTGGTGGGGAGTGGGGGGGGTATAGGTCAGTTGTGTAACCACCGTCAGTCACGGTGGTATCTAGTTGTAAAAATAAAACGGTTTTTGTTTAGTTTGCCGTCCGCCGTCAGTCCTGGCAGACTGGCAGACTTTGCACGCACTTACGAGAACGGCATCGCTACAGGTTTCAGCGGAGTGTTTTTGGTTTCTTTTTTTTTTTTAATGAGTTTCACCATGGCAAAGAACCTTAAAGCTTCTTTTCTTAAAGATGTTAAATCAACATGTAACCTCCGTTACCCCATGCAGCTAGAAAATGGCTAGCTCTGCCTGTTTTCAATTAAAAGCTTCTTTCAACACCCATCCCCCTCTGCTTCCGAAGCCATCTCTACCTGGTTTACTCGTAGTCCTGGCGGCCTGCTGTTGTTTGGTTTTGTTTTTTTTATAAACACCTGACGCTTCACGCAGGTAAAGCTAGTTTGGAGATTTCTTTCAGGTCCACTTAGGCACGCCGCTGTTGCTGTTAAACACCGTGTAAACATTCTGCTGATAGCGAGGGCAGGCACTAGGCTACAATAAACAAATAAACAAATAAATAAATAAAGTTTTTCGTGGCATTGCGTCGGCCAAATCTGCCTGGGGGGAAAATAAGCCAACGCGCAAATCCAAAACTGTTTCGACTGTTCGATGTAATCGTGTACATTATTTCGACAGTATTTATCTTACGCATGCTGTATTTTGTTAAAGAGAATCTTTAACTCTTAAAAACCCATGGGAAAATCGAAGTTTCGCTTGAAATCTTCACAGATCAGTAGAAGCCACTTCAAGCCACTTTTACGCAACCTGCAGCGGTCTTGGGCCTAGCGGAAAGGCCCAAGCCTTGAGTTATTGTGGCTTGGAGCAGCTCCTCCGAGACTGACTGGGGGCTGGCTCATGGCGCTCGCACTCAAGTGTTCCGGACGGGATAGGTGTACACCTTTTTCTATAAATACAACTGATGTGTCACTATCACACAAGGTAAACGCCTCTCTCTCTCTCTCTCTCTCTCTCTCTCTCTCTCGTAGCATGGTCGTGTGTGTGTGTGTGTGTGTGTGTGTGTGTGTGTGTGTGTGTGTGTGTGTGTGTGTGTGTGTGTGTGTGTGTGTGTGTGTGTGTGCGCGCGCGCGCGCGCGCGCTCTACTTAGCTGGAGCTTATTTTGCCCTATATATAAGTAGCCTAGCAAGGACAAGATGTAAGACAGGTCTGCGTACCTAATCTTTTATCCTTGTAAAATAAAGTTTCGTTCGTTCGTTCGTTCTCTCTGTCTCTGTCTCTCTCTCTGTACTTTGTCATCCGCCACAACAGTAAAACAGCAATATGCACAACTGCTTAACCTTCCGAAGACTCACCAAACACGTTTGTCAAAGTCCTTCGCCGCCACTCCTTGTATACCTTCCTAAAAACACTCCGCCCCGCCCCCCCCCCTCCTCCACACACACACACACACACACACACACACACACACACACACACACACACACACACACACACACACTCCCTCCAGTGTGACACGTACTTTTCGGAGCGGAAAATAGGATACAACCTTTTTTCAAGCTGTGTCTAGCTACTTTCCCTGGGACCTTGATGGGTGATGTTATTGACGGAGTGAAAGAACCACCACCACCACCCCCACCCCCCCCCTCTCTCTCTCTCTCTGTCTGGGGACACGGAGGAGGGTGTGTAATGGCAAGGGAAGGGTATCAAAAGGCCTTTATACTAAACTTCCTCCCTTTTTAGGATCAAGCATCTCACTGTGCAAACACAGTTTCCTTCTTTCGCTTCATATTCTCTGACCTACTGACGACACTACTGCACTGTCCTGTCCTGCTCCAAGTACTAGGTTTCATAGCCAGCCAACTTTTGATTTTCACAACAACCGTGAGGACTGCGTGGGTCTGAAGACAATTTTCTGTTTGAAAATGTAATAGTTTAACACAGACAATGAAGCATTCTTGAATTGAATTATAGATTCAGGTGGTTTATTGCGTAGGCACTCTGCCCATTCGCACGGGGATAGGGGGACGGGGTCCACAATGTTGATCCAAGAAAAAGTCTCACAACTTTTCCAAATATGCATAAAGCAGCATGGACATTGTGACAACATGACGTGGATGCTGCACATCATTCAAAAGGCTCCTGTAATACGCAAGTTGTGTTGAAAATAAAAATAACTGTTTGATTCCCAAGAATATATCATCCACCAAACCTCAACACACAGGTGAACTGTCAGATTAGAAGCACAGTACTGAACAGGTGACTTAAGTAGTGATGTACGAGTGCAGCAAGAATGTTCAAGAATCTCTCTAGCTCGCCACTCAAACTTCTGTCGGTCTATCTCATGAACTGAATGATATTATAATTATGTGATACGTACGTTTGCAGGAGCACACAATGACTTGGTTTGGTAATACCTGGGCCCGAATGTAAAAGTCGAGGTCAATTTAACCCATGGCTACGGGCCTAACCCAGACTAGGACAAAAGAAACCAAAAAAACAAACAAACCCGAAATTATATAAAAAGGAGGCGAAGAAAGGAAGAAATAAATCATACTATAACGGCTTAGGTATCTTGCTGGAATGAACAACAAAACAACAACAACAACAACAACAACAACAAACCAGAAAGTTTAACAATAGAGCTAGTTTAAACCCCTAACCTCGACTTCTACATGCGGAGCCTGACAGCTGAATAATTGATAATTTAATAGTGAGGAAGTGAGTTGGGTTTGTTGTTGTTGTTGTTGTTATTGTTGTTTTACAGAAACATACAGATGCGCATGCACGTGACATGATGTCTTTATCTGACTTCAGGCAAGCGAAGTCCAGGCAGTCAAAGCACGTTTACTCAAAACCACAAAACTGACTCAGAAACGGGCCGAGCTGCTGGCGCTGTGTCGAGCTGACTGTTGGGCGAGTTGGCTGGCGTAAAGTTTGACTCGACGGCGCCCGTGATTAAACCTGATTTCAACGATGTAGCATGTCATTAATTAACTTCAAAGGCAGGTGTGCACGTCAGCATAAAGTGATGACATCCAAATGCACTTAGACTTTAAAACCTTATCATGCACAGTTCTAAACTGAATGAACACAACGTGAAAAACCAGGGTAACGAAGTCAGTTCACCGACATTCAGACTGGCAGGAAAACACACAAGTATCAAGGCAATCAAATTAGCTCTTAAAGATTGATTAATTTCTCTTCTGGCAATATACCGAATTTCAAACCAAGGTAGATAATTAAGCGCCAACGTCCAGACATTACAATTAAAAAACCCTTCCCTCCTCTGTGGCGCCGAATCGCCCGCACACGTGATATGCAGGATGCACAGTGCGGTCACCTGGCCATGCTCAAAATATAGTGAATGATTCTTTGAAGTGATCTGCAACCATTTGTGAAACAAGTTTGTGTGCTTCTGAACCATCAGAGCAAAACTTGAAGACATCACTTCAAAAATCGACTTCTTTGTTAACCTTTGTTATCAGAAACGTTCAAATCTCGTTCTAACCGCCTAGAACCGGAAGTATCACACTTGATGCAGACTCGAACCCCTGACCTCTCGCATACCTTGACCTGCCGAAACCTTAACCACTAGACCACCGACCGCCCCGAAACACACACACACACACACACACACACACACACACACACACACACACACACACACACACACACACACACACAAAACTAAAACCAGCATGCTTTTCAAATGTTTATTGGAGTATGAATTCCTTTGAATGATGCAGTTGCCAATACTTGTCTTCTCCATGCCAGAGTTCTGAATATGGACCAGTAGGCTTCCTTTCAGTGAGGGTCTACCTCTGTGTAATAAGTATTATCGGTGAGACAGCTTGTCTACTACTCCATTCCCGAATTGATCTTATACGTGATGCTGAGACATTGATTCATCAATTTTTTTCCTTTTCTGTTCAGTGCCTTCTTCGAAGATTAGGCGCAATACAAATCTTCTTCATCGCAAATCTTCTTCATCTTCTTCTTATTCTTATTAATACCCCCAAGCCTTCCAAATCCAGTCTGAACCCTACTGATTTGCCCCCCCCCCCCACCCCCAACCACCATCCCCCACCCCTCCTCCCCACCCCCGTTGCTCCACATCACAGACATGCCATATTTAACAGACAAGGTCAACGTTACGTAAAGAAAAAGTTTGTTGGGCTTCAGCAGATCACACTTAACATAAATGCGCTCGAAGGTATAATTATTTTTTTTTTTAAGTGTAACTACGTCCCTGTTCTAGAGGCCTCAGAATAAACTAGAGCAAAACACAGGCGGAGAAATGATGGGCCGTGTTCGTGAGATACGGATTAGATCTCGTGCATCTAATCACGGCATCCGGTGTGGGTGTTTGGACTTTTTCCGGCACCCCCCTTAGAGACTGTTGCTAAGGGTCACAAACGGTGCCGTTTCCTTCCTTTGTCTGTGGAAGTTTGTAAGAAGTGCGTAAAAAAAACAAAAAAACGAAACGGGGGGAAAAAGCGAAATATATAAACAAATAAAACGAACACACACACACACACACACACACACACACACACACACACACACACACACACACACACACACACACACACACACGTACGCACGTAAAGAGAGAGAGAGAGCTAGTACCTACAACGGCCACAAGCATATGGAACACACACACACACACACACACACACACACACACACACACACACACACACACACACACACACACACACACAATTTCCACGAAGCACCTACATGCAGAAAAAGCGCTGTATCGTTTATTCTCGTCGTTTGTGTGCCAGTAACCCTCCGGCACTTACAAATAAATCCAACAGGCTTTGAGGCTTTGAGGTAATAAACTTAGCATTCACAAGCCGTCCCACAGCCTCAGACATGCAACAGCCATACACATGTAAGGACCAGTCGTATGCATATTAATTGATTTGAATTCTGGGCAGGTCCAGAAGCTGAACCGTACGTCGCAGTCACGCAAGTGCGTCAGGTACTGAAACACTATGCAAAATGTTTCGTGAAATATGCATAGGCACATACATACACTGATTAAACAGCATTATTTTGGTGAAGGCAAATCTGGGTGCAGAGGAAAAGATATTTTGTAACTGCCCTTCTTGCATTGTGAACGCCCTGCGGCGCCTTCTGGAACCCGCATCGAAGTTTGACCTATTTTCTGATTGGTAAAAGCGTTCAGTCTGGAGAGGTCAAGGCTGTGACAAATCGCACGTCACTCAGAGACAAAACCCTCTTCATCTACCTACACAGTCATGCATCATTTCTGTCACACAGACATTTCTGTGACTGGTCCGATAGTCACGTGTCACTATAACTGTCACTGCCCTCGTTTCTGTGTCACCCGTTACAAACTACTGACGTGACTTTGTCCAATATGTCATAGGGAGCGGAGATAATCCATAACTGGCCGTTATCGTCATATTACCTTTGTTTTCGCTCTCTAGGACAGCAAGTTGTGCCTCCTGGCTTATCGATGCATCACCTTTTGTAGACCTGTGCCTTGCGGCGCCTCTGGGTTGCAGCCATACAGGAGAAGTTTTTTCGAATCTTGTCCTTCGAGAAAGGGGAGGTAACCGTACGTTCTTTTCAAACTCGTTCATGCATACAGTTCAAGGAATCAGGGGTCTGGTGTATGTAGGACTTAAGTCCGAGACTAGCCTGACAGAGACTAAAAGATAAATATGGGATGCATAAACGCAGATTAAGGCAAATCTGCGACTGCTGAACAGTAATGCACGGTGATGATAGTCCCGACGTAACAAGTCTGAGACTAGAGTTAAGTCTCAGACTAGTCTACTGTCTTTCCATGCATCAGAGCCCAGCAAACACAAGGTGACAATGGCGACAGTATTTTGTTGAAAACCCGGATAAAGTTCATAAGACAAACCTTCAACATTATTTTCAACTTTTGTGTGTGTTTCGTTACGAGTTTAGCTTTGACTTCCGCTAAAGCCTCGAGGACTGAAACCTATGCACCTGACAAGCACAGATATATATATCAAACACGTCAAAGCCCTCCCCCGCCCCCCGACTTCCCCCCAGCTCCCTGTTTTGAGGGGATGGAGACTGACTGACTGACTGACTGACTGAAACGTTTCTTTCAGGATAAAGACTCTGTAGGCATAGTCTGCCTATCTTACAAGCTGCCCTGCTAATCTAGAAACACTAAAAATTAAAGGCTAACATGACAAAAAGTATACCAGGCACAAAGGAGTAAATCTAATAAGAAAATTAAAAAAAAAATAAACATGCAATGATAGAAAGAAGCGCAAGAAATTCTAAGGAAACACATCGGAAAATAACATCGGAGGGGGGACGGAGGGGGTTCAAGAACGGGGGAAGGCAAAGGAGTTGGTGGCGACCCACTCATGTCAATCTGTCTCCTCCACCAAAACAATTCATTTACGTCACAGGGTGCCGGAGACTGGGCTGCAAGGTGATTATGAGAGGCCGTGTGTTGTCAAGTGGGTTTATGCTCCTTTTAGCGCTAACCGAGACAGCCGGCGGGCACGGGACCAAACCGGCAATAAAGCGAGTGCCAAAGTTTCATTAGCTCGGGGCCCAGGGACCTCGGTTCGCTTCTGATGTGGGGATGTGGGGCTGCTGTTACCAGTCGTCCACACAATGTTGGGCAATAGTACGCAGCATTGCATCTGGCCGCGAGTTGTGGTGGTGGTTGTAGTGGAGGCGATGGTGGTGATTGTGCCGCGGTTGTCGTCTGTGTGTGTGTGTGTGTGTGTGTGTGTGTGTGTGTGTGTGTGTGTGTGTGTGTGTGTGAGAGAGAGAGAGAGAGACGGAGAGAGAGAGAGACAGACAGACAGACAGACAGAGACAGAGACAGACAGAGACAGACAGAGAACGAAGATTCCGACATGTTACGTTTAAGTGAATCGACAACCCTAAACCATCTGAAGGTGTAGACAAGTCGTCCATTCAGATGGTTAGTTAGTTCGGGCTTTACGCCGCGCAAGCTACAAAGACTATTTCGCGGCTAACCATTCAGATGGAGTGGGTTTTCGTGTTATGGAATCCGATGAATTCATATAAGCAGGAGAGAGAGAGAGAGAGAGAGAGAGACAGACAGACAGACAGACAGACAGACAGAGAAAGAGACAGAGAAAGAGAAAGAGACACAAGTTTATTGTTTAGGCCATCGACTCATCGAGAGTCGCACAGACAGACAGACAGAATTCAAGCCGACCGTATGGCGGTAAGCGCACTGAGCGTGTTTACTTGAATGAATACAAATGTTCAACTTGACGATGCAGCCCGTCTATAGTACATGAGCAACTTCGAGCTAGTCAAATGGTAGTTCGCGTCCACATCCTGAGGTAGACCTCAGTTTGTGGACTACTAAACTAACGTAAACTGCACGGCTGGATAATTTCACTGAGTAGTCTTTCTCTGGCAACGTCTGGCGGTACTGAAAAGAAATCCCCGGACACAATTCTCTTTCCAGTAAATGTAAAAATAAATCTAAAATGTGTACCATAATCTTCCACATTCTGTCGGCTCACATCGAAAGCCATAGCGCTGGCGCCATTTGTCGTGACCTACTGCGGGCTTTGTCAGAGTGATGTCCCCTGAAGAAGCCATGGTCATTGACCCCTGTGGCTCAGTGGCTCAGATGTGTTCGTGGTGCTGGTACCATTGTATCTCCAGCTCTGCAAAGTCGCCATATCACGGGAGGGACGTCTGGTTGTCACCCCTTTGACTCCACCCGCCAGTGCCACAATTCCCATATACAGTCAGAAACCCCGTGCCATCCTACACATGCCCCAAACACACTCTGTGAACCGGCCAGTTTGACGCGGGAGGCTCGAAACTGCCGCGGTCAAATGCACTGGACTGACTAGCCAAACAGTAAAACACTACTGAACCCATTCAGACATTCAGCCCCAGCAAAACAAACAATCTGCCGAACGGGTGCGACATTGACGAATTTCATTTGCCAGCTGTGGACTTAATTCCTGACTCGCACTTGGAAATGCTAATATGCAGGCGTGAATGACTGACCGAAGCGGCAAATCGCATTCCAAAATTAGTCCGCCAGTGACGTCAGGCTAACGGGAACAACACGTATGATTCGGTAATTGAAACCGGCATCGCAAAAGGGCCTGTCGCCACTAAAAGTATAGCTCGTTCCTAAATGAGATGGAAATGAGAAATGTAAATGTAGAGAACTCCAGGGAGACAGCCATTCACACGTTTCATCCTGACCACATGGAATTTGAGCTGAAGGTTCCAGCCCGGGGTTTAATCGAGACGGCGGGAGAGTGTATCAGGTGCTTACATCCCTTCAAACGTCTCGACGCTGGCTGCTCTCCTCTGAGGCTAGGACATGTTTGTAGGAATAGGAGCATGCACGTGGCGTTTTAACTCTTACAAGCCCAGGCAAAAACCGCAATTTTACTTGAAATCTTCATATCACTAGGAGCCATTTCAAGTCACTATTATGCAATCTGTAGCGGTCTCCGGCCTAGCAGGGAAGGCCCACCCCTTGTATAATAGTAGCTTGAAGTGGCTCTTACTGGTGGGCAGTGGCTTGTTCATTTTAACAAGTCTCGTCATATAAGTGGGTGGGAGGGGGAGCAGGAGGAGGGGGGGGGGGGGGGGCAGGGGGGTCGGGCTTGGGCTCCTAAGAGTTAAGGCCTCTAAGTGCGTAACGCCGCTGAGATCAGTGGAAAACTGCCAGTTGGCCATCGCAAGACCATCATCAAAGCCCTCTCCAAGAAGAAATGGAAGGAGCAACACCCTCACTTCAACGAGTCTGACAGCTACCACAAGTTAACCACACCAGACCAGGTCATCCTGTTCCGACTGAGGACTGGACACAACAGACTAAACCGCTCATATGTACGGCGAATTCAGAATCGGCGAGTCTGAGAAGTGCGCATGCAATGCAGACGTCATGAATGCTGGACACCTGCTACAACACTGCCGGCTCCATGAAGCTCCTAGACAAGAAACATGGCCAGAACCAGTACCGCTGAGGGTCAAGCTCTACGGCAACCTGGAGGACCTTCTGAGGACAACTGCATTCGTGCGGGCGACTGGCATGTATATCTAGTGAACGACGAATAAGAACGAAGAATTTGGCCATAGCGACCATTTTCCTAACTTTGTGGCTTCTGTTATCAGAGAAATATAGACTTTTGTTTCACCTACGGTCCATTCCTGAACAGACTGGGACTCGAAAATTCTTCTACAAAATAACCATCAATCGGCGTCGTCTAGCTTTTCGGTGGAAGTAGCGGCGGGAAAAATATCCGCCATATTGATACCCCCCCCCCCCACACACACACACACACCACCACCACCACCACCACCACCACTCCCCCCTCCTCCTCCCCCCTCCCCGGTGTTCCGATCAATATGGCGACATAACAGGAGAATGAATACACTGCACGTTGCCTGTTGAACTACGTGTCAATGGTTCGAAAAACACGAAACCTGCTGACAGGGCCATGAATAATGTAAAACAATATTACGAGGAGCAATGTGCTTATTCCTGTGATCGTGTTGTCTGGTGCTGAATTAGATGCCATAAGACCGTAAAAAAGCAGAATTTAATTTCGGAATACGTTTGTTAATGTTCGCTCCCAATATAGCAAAACCTACTGTTGTTCGGTTCATTCAGAATAGAGAACTCCGCATCACGAAACCGCTAACATGAACTTTAATTGCAAAGGGTCCACAGGGTGTGTGGGACAACTGTTATGCCACTGCTTCTTGGGTTGTAGTTTCAAGACCGATCTCATAAGACACAAACTTTACGAACAAACCAACGTCATGTACGTATGGTAAACATTTTGTCTGCAATTAACCCTTTTCCCAGCGAGGCAACAGACCAAAATAATTTTACAGGCGATAAAATGAGAATTTTCTTGATAAATGAAGATTTTTGTTGTCGCTGTTGTCGTTGTTGTTTGTTTGTTTGTTTGTTTGTTTGTTTGTTTGTTTGAATTTTGTTTCTTTCTTCTTTTCCTGTTGTGGTTTTACGTTTCTCAGTTGTATAACGGGACTGGTAAATGCGGGAGCTTTGTCTGCACTGTTTAATCTTGACCGACCCAATCTACGCTCACGATTGTCATTGCACAATGGACTCAAACTAATCCCCCGTTTCATATTTCAGTCGAAGAATATATCCACACACACGTATCCGTCACTTCCCAACAAGACCTAAATCTGCCCTGCGATCGATCCCTTCAAGAACCACTCACGCGATAACATGCACCTGGGAGTCTTTCTTAAGTGGTCGGTGCCAGCTGGCAAATCAGTGCCGCTAGATGTTTTGGCGGACTCAGGTGTCGCAAGCGTCTAGAATCTAATTGAGCAGGGCAAACACACAACGGTAACATGACATGTTCGCTGAGGACAATGAACTGTCTAGTGGGGAAAAAGGCACGAATCCGGTTGGCAGTTCGGGATAAAGTCTTATGAGAAGAAGAGGAGGAGAAAGAAAAAGAAGAAATAAAAACAGTACGGGAAATAGTAATAATAATAATAATAATAATAATAAGTATTATATAGGCGCTTTACCCAATTTCATGAATCGGCTCAAAGCGAAGCGAACTGAACCCAACACGCACAATAGTCCTAGAAAAAGAAGACGATTTTACTTATTTACGGCTTAACGCCGCGCAAACAACAAAGACTATTTCGCGGCTAATCAAGGTCCTTCTTCGCCAGACTAAAATAAACAGGAAGACAATAAAACAAGGTGTAAATATAGATTTTTTTTTAAAATCTATCTGGTTTAACTAATATACACGTTTAACTTCTTTGTACTTTGAGCATATAGAGATCGAGGATAGTTCGTACTGCTTGATGTGTCTAAATTTTAAAGAACAGATTTAACTCTTTCAAGAAGCTAAAGACGCTGTTAGGGGGAACATCCCGGAACAACAGCTTCAAGGAATCTGCGCAGTAATGTTTTATTGGAATCTCGGCAAGATCCACGCACGAGATTAAGAAATGTGCGACTGTAAACGGCTAATGACATGGTATGCACGAGAAGACAAAGAAAAAATACGAACAAGATAGAAGTAGTAATTAGAGAGGAGATGAGACGATGAACAGTTTGACGAAGAAGATAAAACTTTTTCCGCTAGTATTCTATGTTTGTTTGAAGGAATTTTGTTCAAATATTGGTAAAGAAAACACGCTTGCTCTTTCAACTGCCATAATTCAAGCCATACACGACAAAATGACTTTAACTTCAAAGGGCCCAGTTAACTTTTCAAAGGTCACACATGGACAAGGTTGCTCACGAAGACGGTCAGACGTGTGCAGAATTATAGCCTTCTGTGGACCAATCAGACGTCGGATCAGCCAGAGGCGACAAACTACCGGCAAACTCTGCGCCTCAAGAACTACATAACATTAGTGAGACTTAGTAGGGCTTCGTACGGAGAGCTTCGCTGAGCAGCGTAACCCACTTGCATGTAAATTAGGCACGTTACGGGTACCATCAGCTAATCGCAGCGCGTAAGCAGCTCGCGGCCTCTGCCGTGTGAGCCTAATTTACATGTAAATGGGTTACGCTGCTCAACGAAGTCCTCCGTACGAAATCCTACTAAGTCTCACTATTATCAAGTATTCCTCGTGCTCTGCTGATCGTCACGTCCACACCGCGGCGGGACAACGTGGCTTGGTGTTTGAAGGGCCCTGAATAATGGACGGTCAACACAGGGTAAACAGCATAGCAGTGACGGAACATGGGCCCCGAAGCAATATTTTGTAGCAGTAACCTGCCGTAAAATTGCTGTATAGCATTATTATGTCATAAATATTTGTCTCGCGCACTGGACTTGACGTCGCGGATAAAGTGACGCAATGTCGTGTGACGCCATCCGTATTCATCACTCGGGCCTCTCTATCGTGATCGCTACGCCATGACTGGTGCCCTCAGGCCAAAGGTGTGTTTGATAGGTAGAAATAATGCGACAGGTACGATTTACCGAAGCGTGTTTGAACACTGACACCACGCATGAGCGAGCACGCACGCGCGCGCACGCACACACACTGACACACACACACACACACACACACACACACACACACACACACACACACACACACACACACACACACACTGTAAATTCCGCGCACTTTCCTAACAGCACCAAACCCCAGCCGTAGTTCGGCTAGTGCCAGACTGCGGAATACATCATTCCGTGTCCCACTTTCATCATCCTTCCTACGATAAAATTGGAACGAAAGCAGATAACCTAATCACAATGTAGGGCAGGGCACGGATTGAGCAACGTCCCCTACTTTTTTTTTTAAGGCCCAGTCTTTATAATTCTTATGCTTACAAATCGTTCTAAGCTGTTTACGTGATGTCTCGCGTGATGCCTCTTAGTCCATGCACAGTAATAAAGCCAGTCACGTGGCTACAGGTCGAGGTCGTACTTTTAACCAATAGGTATCATTGGCTTGGTTCCCGCGTTAGCACAGTGACGGGTGGGGTGGGTGGGGGTTTGGGGGTTTAACGTCCTTTTCCACCACATAGGGTGATATCAAAGACGGGGCAAGGATGAAAAAGCCAGCACAAATATTTGGCCCCAGCCGGGGTCGAACTCACGACCCGAGCATCAACCGACACGGACATAGAGCCCAGGAAACAAATTACCATTTCAACACACCGTGACAATAATGTCAACAAGGTCACGCGGTGCCCCCCCCCTCTCCCCCCAAAAAAAGAAAAAAATTGGGCAACAGCCGCTACTTACAGTAGCCGGGAAATGGAAGGGTTTCTGTGTGTGTGTGTGTGTGTGTGTGTGTGTGTGTGTGTGTGTGTGTGTGTGTGTGTGTTTATTTTTGTTTTTTAAGGTGTGATTTTTTTTGGAGTTGCCAAAAATGTGATTCTTCTCTGTACTGTAAGTACTCATATAAAATGTCCATGTTCAAACACTCTGAGGAAGAAATCTATTCAAGAGGTAAAGCAGTGATAATCGGCTGCAGCGTCAGAATCAAATGAAGTTCATATGCTATACAAAATTCAAAGCAGCAAAACAAACGTGATAATGAAGTAGGTGGTGGCGTGCTTTCTTGCAGTCATCGCCAGATCTCCACCATCGGGGCTGGCCAGGGTATTAGGCTGTGGCATGGTTCATTTGCACGCATGTTATGAATGGGTAATGACAAAAGTCTTGGAGTTTGGTGTGAGCAAAGATCAATTAGCACCTTCAGTTTATTCACAGCAAACAAATGGGCATATTATGTATGTATGTATGTATGTATGTATGTATGTATGTATGTATGTATGTATGTATGTATGGGGAGCCAGGTTGGCCGAATGGTAGAGCTTTGGACTTCTAATGCTCGGGTCGTGAGTTCGTATCCCGGCTGGGGCCAAATATTCGTATGCATACAGACAACACGTGGTTGAGGATGGAACCTACAAGTGAAATACCTCTGTCAATTGTTTGAAGACCATATGATGATAATGATAACAATAATAATGACGATTTGTATAGCGCCTAATCTCGGAATCTGAGCTCTAGGCGAAATCAAAGTAGATAAATAAAGAAGGGAATAATATGAATAATAGATGAATAATCCGTTACATAAATACAAAGAAAGCATACATATATACATACATACATACATACATACATACATACATACATACATAACATACATACATACATACATACATACATACATATATACATACATACATACATACATACATGGGGTGGGTGGGGGTTTGGGGGTTTAACGTCCTTTTCCACCACATACGGGTGATATCAAAGACGGGGCAACGATGAAAAAGCCAGCACAAATATATGGCCCCAGCCGGGATCGAACTCACGACCCGAGCATTAGAACTTAGAAGTCCAACGCTCTACCATTCGGCCACCCCGGCTCCCCTATCAAGATTTAGACAAAAGATAATGTACGCGTTAATCCTGTCTACACTGACGGTACCATCAGACGTCTGGCACTAGCTGCCTGGCTCACGTGGTGACATAAGTTGCACCAAGTGGGCCAAATGATTTTATATTTAGGGGGAGTGTTGTTTAGATATTGACTGTACTTTCACACCACCGTCATCGGATTGCCAAGAAAACCTGACAGCAGACATGTTGCAAAGGGAGGTAAAATGTATACTAACTGTTACCACTCTAGTCGTGGCTCGGGTAGAATGAGTTAAACATACAAAGTGACACAAAGCAACTTGCTGTTAAGCGTTTAGGATTCGCACATTCGCCTCCCCGTCGTCGTGACTCAGCCACGTGCTATACCACTGCCCTTCCTTTTCCCCCTCATACCCTACACTAGGGTGCACCTTTCTCCCTTTTTTTTTTTTTTTTTGCTTTGTGGGTTGCTAAGGAACATGAGGCCAACAGCCAAACATTTTAAGGTGCACCTGTTTACGCAGACGAAGTGCAGCAGACCGTTCAGCGCCGCCCGACACAGTTGACACACCAGTACAAGTGTGTGTGTGTGTGTGTGTGTGTGTGTGTGTGTGTGTGTGTGTGTGTGTGTGTGTGTGTGTGTGTGTCTGTGTCTGTGTGTCTGTCTACGTCAATTGAAACCTAAATGGCTCTTAATGCGACGGCCTGGAGAGAAATGGTATTAACTGTCATACGACAGACCAAGGGGGTAACATTTAGCTATGTTGTCGACCCACGAAAATGGTAAACAGAAACGGGGTGAGGTACGAGTCATAAAGAAGAAAACACGTCCACCCACAAGTTTTGACACGACAATAAAGAACCATTATGTTTAGGCGTGTACACTCGTTGTTCACTGCTATTAACTGCAAAACTGAAAAAAAAAAAACCGATAGTTTATTATTTACTCCTTTCAGCTTATCTGTGAGATGCTTCATTGTATAAAGGTGTGTGTGTGTGTGTGTGTGTGTGTGTGTGTGTGTGTGTGTGTGTGTGTGTGTGTGTGTGTGTGTGTGTGAGAGAGAGAGAGAGAGAGAGAGAGAATGAGTGTGATTGTGTGCGTG
>JACVVK020000051.1:357500-390000 GCA_018292915.2 Batillaria attramentaria | reverse complement strand
TGTGTGTGTGTGTGTGTGTTTGTGTGTGTGTGTGTGTGTGTGTGTGTTTGTGTGTGTGTGTGTGTGTGTTTGTGTGTGTGTGTGTGTGTGTGTTTGTGTGTGTGTGTGTGTTTGTGTGTGTGTGTGTGTGTGTGTGTGTGTGTGTGTGTGTGTGTGTGTGTGTGTGTGTGTGTGTGTGTGTGTGTGTGTGTGTCCCCAAAGCTGATCTATATATCTGTTTACAGCTTTTCGTAACGAACTGACAAAACAGAAGATTGCTTCACTATAAACAAAAGCAATCATACACAAGTATAGCAAATACGGCAAGTGAATCAATGATTGAATGGGGAAATGAATGAAATAATGGACGAGGCCGGGACACAGACGGTCTTCCCGACAAAACACATCATTACTGTATAAATTTTACTAAAGGGCCATCGGGCCTGTGGCAAGCACTAAAAATGGGAGGGTGTAAGAACTCGATACATCACAAAGTGATGCAGAAAATGCATCTTCTGATGTCTTCAGGGGAAAGCTGTTCAACACGAACAATCACTTACACAACTGCATATTAATCATCGTCTATTGCTTTTGCCATTTACAGGAAATTTCGTTAGCAGACAATTTCCTGAAAGCGGCGACTGTACTTTCACTTGCCCGTCATTTGGCATAATCTAATCATATCTTAAAGTGTCGGGAACAAACGCAAAAACACAGCACACACAAACCCCCAAGAAAAAAAAAACCAAAACAAGTCAATCCGGCAATAACATCCGCAAAAAGAAATGAACTCTTAATGCACTTTTAGTGTCTAACGAGTGCAGTCTAGGAATCCAGAAAGACATCACTCTGGATTCTGGAGCAAAATAAGGCGACAGAACTAGATCCTGTGGGTATCAATTTTTGTGCAGGAAGGGACGTATATCTGCTATCGAAGCTGTCTGTACACTAATGGCAGCACAAAAATGGCACAATTATCAGAGAGTTAAAAATGGCTAGAAATCACAGAAAAGGATACTCTGAACTGATGCACTTTTAGTTTAATACTCTAACCAGTTCAGCTATTTTGGACAAAAGTGCTCCCAAATACCACTACTCAACATTAAAAAAAAGAAAAGTCTCAAACACATATAGCCTAACAAACATCGGGGTTGTTCTGTCCCAGGCGGTCCTCCTGCGTAAAAAAAAAAAAAAAAAAAAAAAATTGTTACACTCAACAGGATCTTGTTCTGGAGCTTTAATTAAAGGCCCATCTTGCAATATGAGCAGGCTCACATTCCGAGACCTGTTTTGGTGATGCTGAACATCGTTCCACTTAGCCAGTCACAATCAGGGCCCACACAAGCCGCTGACATTCAATCAACAGAAACTATACACGCCAGGCGAAGGGTGCCGGTCTGCTGCAGTCGTGCAGGCACGCGATGAATAGGAGAGCTCCGGGCCGTTGTTGTTCACGTTAGCACGGTAGAGGGTAGATGGGTGGGTTGTTTGGGAGTTTAATGCCCTTTTCCGCCACGTATATCAAAGAGAAAAAGGCCACCACAAATATTTGGCCCCAGCCGGGATTCGAACTCACGACCCGAGCATTGAGAGTCAAACGCTCTACCATTCGGCTATCCTGGCTCCCCGCACGGCAGGAGGACGTCAGTGTATTGTACTGAGAGCTCTACGCATGATTAAGATACAGACTATTTCGAGCATGCGCACTGACAAGCGCAACTATTTCAAAACAAACGTTGTGTTCTGTGGATCCTAACACTGAATCAGTCTCAACATGTAGGACTTTAAACGATGTAACTATGTTCCACGGAGTACAACTTGTTTTGAAAACAATTGTGAGTGAGTTACATCAACGACAAGTACAGCTCTGAATGCAATGCACTGATGTTTGCTGGCCGAGAGAACGAGAACTTCAACGGCCCCGAAGCTCTTCCAGTCAACACTTGTCCGCACGGCTGTAGCAGACGCGGTATTCTTCGCCTTGCGTTTCGGCCTATGTTGGCTCAGTGTGAGGCTGAGACAGTGCACGCATCTAAGCAGTACGGCGCTAAAACATCAACAAAATCAGCTCCGGGCAGTCTGTGAGCCTAGGAATGTCAGAACACTGGTCTTTAACAAGAATCACCGGCTCTGCCGTATCATCATATAGTGACCGCAACACTCACCTGGTGTTGACCGTTGACGTTGCCTGGAGAGCTGTAATCGGTGACGAAGTAGGAGAAGACGGGGGGAGTGGAGTGGGAACTGGTCAAGTTGACCGGCCTCAGGCTGGCTGCTAGAGCCTGCACTGGCCGCTCCGGGATCTTGTCCGCAGACATGACGCTCGGCTCTCTCTCTCTTCCTCTTCCTGGGGTTGATGTCCTGTGGGTATCCTGTACTAGAGGCCACGGTCGACGACGAAGGTAAATCCGTATTCAGTGAATCGGCAACACAAGATGTGAAGGAATCTTCCGGTACAAATATTCCGTTGACGTCAACAAAGGAAGGGATTCACAACTGAAGAATGCTTGCACTCCCAGCAGAACCGAAATGATTCAGTGGTGATTCTCAGTCACTTTGCCCAAAAAAAAGCGGACTCACAGACGAAGAATTCTCCAACTCACAACAGAACCCAAAATGATTCTTTAGTGACCCGCGATCGCAGTTTCTGAAGGCAAATCAAGTTGTCAGCTGAGGTGCACTATTTCACACTCCTGAGTCAGTCACTGGTACCAGAAAAAAAAACTGAAACTAGATGCGCGTAATTCTGGAAGCCAAATCAGCTATTGAGGCGCACGACTGCACATCTGTCACAGGCACTGAGAAGAACTGAAAATCAATACTGTGTCGTTAAGAAACTACTGAATCACTGATAAAGAAACAAATCGGTGTCAGCCGGGTTGAAACTGATTAGCCTGGTGACTGACGAGACGTTCAATTTCTTTTTTGCAACTGGCACAGCAGTCGGCAGTAAAAGTTTTTCAGTGTGTCAGGTTCCAACCAACCGGCGCAGGCAGCAAAGCGATCTTGTCAACTGTTAAACAGACCCGACAAAGGGCTCTAAACGACAGAAAGTTCAAGTTCGAGCTGAATGTCATTGAACGGAGCCGCCTGAGTTGTCAGTGTGACTATGGGACCTCTAGACTGACTGAGACGCCGCCAAGAACACGTGACATGTACAGCACTAGCACTGGCACTGACCTGGGTTATAAAGAAAAAAAATCACTAAATCAGTCTTGACAGTCTGGTCTTTCTGCGTTCCGGACTGACAGACAGAATCGACCAGAAAGAAAATTGGCGGGGAATTCCCTCCACGTGTACGGTAGCCCAGTGTTGCTGGCCAAGCCGCACTGAAACACTAGCACCGGTGAATATGTCAGTGACAAGTTAAAAGGTTACTGCCAGTTCCGCAGTTTCTTGGGCGCGAACATGAATATTTGGCGGGTGAGTGTACCGTACCCAGTGTAGCAGTTCTACTTCCACCTAACCTGTCCTTTTACCGGCCGGCTTCAGTCCGTGTTATTTTTGGCCAGAAAACCGGTGTACCGACTACCCTAGCTAAACCAGCAAACACGGATGCACTGACTCAAGTCACTGAGTGACATTCCGACATCAGTCACAGTCTTACTTATGCTTGTTCAGTCACTGCACTGAGTACGGAGCTACCGGAACAATGCAACATTTAAGACGAGCCCTGAGGAAACTTAAACCAGACTGACCGGAAATGCTTACTACTGCAGAACTGAAGCTACTACTTTTAGACCCGGCGGCGACGAATTACTGACTAAACATGCAACCGACTAAACGGCCTGAAGACCAGCCGGAGTCTTTCGAACATAATATATGTAGATGTTGTGTCACCGGCTGAGCAGACACAACCGGCTCAGTTTGACTGATCACTGAACTGACGTTCGAGTGTCACTACCCGTCGCCGGATCAGTCACCGACACTGACTTGTACTGAGCTACGGTGATGTCCAATGAAAAGACTGAACTTGACTGCGCAAAACTAATCCGACTGAAATACTCAGTTAAAAACTGACCTCAGTATAGGCTTGGTTACTCAGTGCTTAGGCTCCCTGCTTGAAATTCAGTTTCGTATGATATACACTGACTCATGCAAAAACCCGGAAATGAAAAGTAACACAATACCGGCCTTACGAATGTCATTGACCGCGGAAAACGTCCCAGCGTCTCGAGTCAGGCGGGAAACTTCCGTCTCACGGCCGTGCTGCACTTGGCGCCAAAACAAACACCCTAAAACACAGCTCAAACTGATGGGGTTTCGCCGCTTTCACCGACTGAGTCGAACAGGGAAATAAAAACTCAATTCGTTGTGCACACGATGTCAACACAAACGCACACAGACACTTCTTCCTTCGGCGAAACAAAATCCCAACCAGCTGGCGGGCAGCATGGAAAAACGCTGTGGGAACTTGAATTCACAAGCACTGATCATAGTAAACACAACTCCTTCGTTGTGCACTGTGTCGCACCCGTCATGCACAAACAAACACTTCTTTCTTCAGCGAAACTAAAATCCAAGCCACCTGCAGCGAAAAATGAGTTGTAAATCCACAAAGAAACTATATGTAATCAGTCGCAGTTTGATCAAACAGTCGGCGTAAATCCACAAACTGAGAAATTATATAAACACAACCTGATTCACTGAGTCGTCGGAGTCCTCGTCAGTGCCCACCACGTCTTTGGCAAAACGGCCAAAATTTAAGCGACCGGCACCTCCAGCACTGCAAATAATAAATCCACTAAGAGACTGTCAGTGGACACAACTCGATTCGTCTTTTGTCTGCACACCAAGTCTTTGATGAAACTAACATCAACTGACGTTAATCACCTCCAGCGAAAACTGAACGTATTCAGTTTTAAATCCACAAACTGCAAACACAACTTGATTCGTCTTTTGTCTTCGTGACACCAACTTGAGCCTCAGTTTTGACGAAACTAACTCCACACCAAGTCTCTGACGACACTAACATCCAAGTCACCTCCGACAATCCTGATCAGCTGTAACTATGATTCCACACATAACTACAAACACAACTTGATTTGTCTTTTGTCTTCGTGACACCAAGCCTTTTGACAAAACTAACTCCACACTAAGTCTTTGACGACACTAACATCCAGGTCACCTCCGACAATCCTGATCAGCTGTAATTCCACACACAACTACAAACACAACTTGATTCGTCTCAAATATAGTCTTCACACCGCAAGCCTTTGACGAAACTCAGATCCAAGCCACCTCTAGCGAAAACTGTATTGTAAATCCACAAAGCCCAAATCACAAGCACACTACATCCAGCCCACACTGAGAACTAAAAACACCACTGTGCCGGTAATTCTGCAGACTCACTATGCATTTGCACCCCGCTTCGTCACAGAAGCGGTTAGCATGGTGAGCAGAAACAGCAGAAGAGGCGAGTAAAGTGCTGTACCGCTGGTCACAATATAAGGCACTGACTGACAGACAGAACATGTGGCGGTATGATGCGAGCACTACGACCCCGCGCTATAGATTCAGCACTGGGTCGCCCGGTAAGAGAGAGAGGGAGAGAGAGAGGGAGAGAGAGAGGGAGAGAGCGCGCCACTGGAGAGGGGAAGGAAAGGCTGGGGCCACTGACTGAGAGTCACGCTGGGCTTGTGAATGGGGAGGAACCAGAATAGTGGCAATGTACGCGCAGTGATCCACAAGACGACACCACACGGCTGAGGTGGCCGAGGGCTGAGCGGACTACACCGAGAGGGGATTAATCGAGATGGCGGGAAGTGCTCCATGTTCTACTTCAGTTCTGACGGTTCGACGACGGACTGCTGTCACGTGAAGCCATACACACGCCCCCCCCCCCACCTCGCCCTTCCCCCCTTCGAAAACACGGGCCCGGAGTTAGTCACGATGGCGGTGTGTTGTTTTTTTCCGGTGCTACCTCGATTCCGAGTCATATATTTGCCTCTGGTTGCTCTCTCTTGCAACACGTATACTATGTACAGGCACACATATTTTATCATGAAACACTGGGGTTAGTATGGGAAAATGTTTTTTTTTTGTTTTTTTTTTTACTGATTCATTATCCCTTTTTGGGAAATTCAGGCTGCTTCCCCCGGGGGAAGCGCGTCGCCGCTGCCAACCAATACCTATCCTATATTTCTTACAATTTTGCTGCGGGAAGAAAGCCGGATAACCCGCCACTACCGCTCTGCAGTCAACGTGTTTCATAGCGCAGGATTTGTAGCGATAATCCATGCCTTGCGCATGTAGAAAACCTTACTCCAGTATGCATCCGTACAATTTGGACATGGTTCTCAGGCTGATTCGGTTCACTTCACTTGACTGCCCGCATGTTGTAGTGGTAGTAGCTGGGAGGTGAGGGGGGGGGATAGGGATGACGTGGAAGGGCAACGGTGGTAAAATGACAGAGCAGACACCCTCGCCGGCGAGGCAAGCATTGCGGATGGCCTGCGCTCAGGGAGATCAGAAAGGGTGACTGAGGGATCTGAGACTTAGCTTGTAAGAAGTTTCGGTCATCATAACATACGCCGCCTGCAGAGTACAGGCGTGCACAGAGGCATCTAATGGTCGACGATCCAACCGAAAACGGTTTGACAGGGACCTTATGACCATTACAAACATCGGATCAGTCTCACGAGCGACACTGGGTGTTTTAGAGGTGTAACGTCTTTTGTCCACCGCAGGAGTGATTTTAAAGACAGGGGCCCCGGAAAAAAAGTCCGAGCTGCACAAATTTTGGATTCGAACCCGGGACTTTCTGATCTCGTGTTCAGCGATCAATCCGGTTGAGGCACCCGACTCCCCAAAGATGACACCGGGGGAGACTTCCGACAGATGGAGTGGAGCAACAGACTTTCTGGAAAAGCGAGTTGTTGTGTTGCGTTGCGTTGCGTTGCGTTGTGTTGTGTTGTGTTGTTGTTGTGTGGTTTTTTTTTTTTTTTTTTTTTGGGGGGGGGTAGTTAATGTCCCAAGATCTCTATATCAGAGGAAGGGGCCTTAAACTTCAAAGCTCAACAACATCCTTCAAGTGCAGAGACGCCACCCTGAACGACTGCACGGATGCCGTGAACTTTGGACTTTCTCTGGAGGGTTGCAGGCGACAGCTGACAGGTGACAATGATCACGCCAGGGTTGTGTGCAGAATGTCCAGGTGATAAACCTTGTCAACCAGGGCCCGCATGTAAAAGTCGGGGTTAGGGAGTTTAGCCCCGGGTTAGAGTCTAACCTCGAACTAAACAGGCTCTAGGGTTACAGTTTTTTTTTTGTTTTTTTTTTTAAATCAGGAAGCGGGTCCATTCCAGCAAGGTGCCTATGCCGTTATAGAAGGATTTTTGTCTTTCTTTCTTCGCTTCCTTTTCTATATTTAATTTTGTTTTTGGGGGTTTCTTTTGTCCTAGTCTGGGTTAGGCCCGTAGCCGTGGGTTAAATTAACCTCGAGTTTTGCGTACGGGCCCAGAAACACAATGTCATGATACGTGTGATGATGTACGCATGCGTCAGCGACACCTGTGCTATATATATGGGACGCCGTGTGGTTGCCGTGAAATACGATGCGGATATATATGGCGGAAATGAAACAAAAGAACACTGCTGCTGACGTCAGTGAAGGATGGGGAGAATGATATTGCCTACGCGGCAGTTCTGGGCAGGGATGCGGTGAAAAATCCCCGTCAATTCGCAACTTTCTCAATGAGCGCTATTACTTAATTCAAATCGGCCGGCGATCATACTACAGGTGGTTCTAACCAATTCAAGTGAAAGTTAGATCATTAGAAAAATCCAGAATTAAGGATATCGGTTGTGACACAAACTGTGATGTCAGTGACTCACCCCCCCCCCCCCCCCACACACACACACACACACACCCTCCCTCACGCCCTCCACCAGCAGCTGGTTTGCTTACGATCTCACAGGGATTGTGAACAAGCAAATGTGATCATCAGACAAATAAAAAAAATAATGATATCAGTTGTGACTGCGGTCATAGTGATGTCTGATTCTGCCCCCCCCCCCCCCCCCCCCCCCCCCCCCCCACACACACACGCTCTCACAGGGGTTGTGATCAACACACATCAGCGGAAATACTGAAATTCCTATTGGTACTGGTGCTGGTGTTGGTGCAACTTGCAGTCTCATACCGGAGTAGGGGGAAATTTGGGCTGCTGCCCCCGGGAGGAGCGCGTCGTCACAGTGCAGCGCCGCCCATTTTTTTCTTCTTCTCTCTCAGTCCTGCATGCATAGTGTGTGATTGTTTGTTTGTTTGTTGGTTTGTTTTTTTCTCCATTCCGCGGCCTCTCACGTAAGCAACAGGATTTTCAACGTGCACACTGGATGTTGTCCGTGCGTGTGTACACGAAGGCGAGGCAGGCACCGCAAACGGGTCTGCACGAGATTTTGACTCGATTTGGACAGGGAAAATCCAACCGAATTCCTGCCCAGCGGGGACTCGAACCGGGCAGCTTCGGATCCGAAGTCGGATACCTTTAGCCATGAGACCCAATCTCCTTATCTGCTCAACTGAAACCTTTCGATACTCGCGGAAGAGATTGTGTGAATTTGCTTTTTAGCATTGTGATGGTGTTGAGTGAGTTCAGGCAGGCAGGGAGGCAAACACAGCGGTCGCTATGACATGAGTTTTATTACAACAGGAAAAACAAGCAACAAATGGCAGAGCGGGGAGCGACAATCCGTGCAGTGACTCGCGGCAGGGCTGGCTGGCGACTGTCCAGTGAGGCGTAGCTCGCGGCTACTTATGCACCCAGTGCGAGCCGCAAAGAAAGCAACGGCCGCTCGCAGCAGAAACAAGGGCTAGATGCTCGGGTAGCAGCGAAATCTGTGTTTGTTTACACACAGAAAACTAACAATAGCGGGCGTAATACAACAGCTACAAACTTCAAACAAACTGCATTGAAAAGAGCGTGAAAAGTACTTTAAGATGGCATAAGTTTGGCACATTATCAATGTACAAAGAATTTCCTATCGCCGATTTAAGAGCGTAAAGGCTGGGACCACGCATTCGAAAAGTGGTGAAAATGGCAAAATACACCCGTTAAACTACAAAACAGCACTAAAAACAAAACATAACTAAAAAGTACAAACTCTTCCGAAACTACTATAGTTTAAATGATAACTTTAGGTTAAGTGACTGCGGAGATATTTAGCACTAAATGGACACAAACAAACACAACTAATTGACACGTGGCTATCGTGGATCCGCAACGCTTCACGCGTGCGGTAGCCTACAGGCGAACAAAGCCGGCGGCACACAGCTGGCCGGAGAACCTAGGGTAGTGGGCGAGAGGGTCCAAACCACTCGGCTACAGCATTAACCTAGTCAGACAACAATTGATAGTAACAGACATCAATGAGATAAATTCTCTCATAATCCGGTCAAGTAGAGTACTATTATCATTTTAGCCGTGGACTTTAATGCTCTTGGCCGACGAAGTAGGTGAATGCATTTTGCCCTTAGGTTAAAGATGCGTCAACCAAACTCGCAGCCGACTACCGTTTTGGAACGTCTGCGCTCGTGAGAGCTCCTGTACACTCGAAACGGTCCGTCTTGGAGTGACTAGGGCGAAGGACTGACGTGTGTTGACCGTACCGAGAGGTATGTGGGTGGGGGTTTGGTGGTTTAACGTCCTTCTCCACCACATATGGGCGATGTCAAAGACGGGGCGACGAGACAAAGGCCAGCACAAATACTGACCGTACCAATGGTTGACCGAACCAGATGTCATAGTCAATGTAGTTACTACCCCGCACTAGCAGCTGTGCGTTTTTGGTTTCTGTCTGCTCAATGCCAGCACGAGAGTAAATGTAACCATGCATGTGTCCGAGCGTCATACAGGCAATGCTAATCATCTCTCTCTTGTAAGTCTGGAAATGCTGACAAAGATCCGTTTCAAACTAGACAAGCCGTTCTGTGGTTCGTTTGGTAATTCAGTCGCCAACGATCATGATTTTTGGCGGGTTTTTTTGTTGTTGTTGTTGTTTTGTTTTTTTGTTTTTGTTTTGTTTTGTTTTTTGGCAGAAAACGTTTATCACGGCCTAGCGACCTAATATATATTTTATGACAATCGGGGTTCTAAGTTTTTCCGTTCCTTTTTGGCATAAGTGAAAGTTTTAGTGGAAATGTTAGCTGTAAAAACCGAATGTAAAGAACCGAAATTAGCCAAAGCTATACTTCCAAAAAGAGAGAAACTGAAAGAGCCGACTGTCATGAAACATAACAGACCACTGGGCCTTTTGAAGTTTATCTTTCAGATAGGTATTAAAATTGGCTCCGTAAAAAGTTTTCGCCGAAAATTGTTTCCGGCTGAATTACCAAATGCACTACTGATAATGCAATCTGGTTTAGGAAAGGTTATTGCACGATATTATATCGGATATTGTGATACGACCGACCGCAAGTGATACAGCGTACCTGACTTTCCTTGACACAGTGACTTTGTCGCAACAGGCTGAGTTGAGAACCCACCCAGTTATTCCAAAAGCACTTCACAAAGACTAGTCCAATTGAAGCGTCAAACGCTTACACAAAAAGTTTCCAGTTTCAACAGAATTGCTTTCCACAGCCATTTCTAAGTTGAAGAGCACAGCCAGTGTGTGTGTGTGTGTGTGTGTGTGTGTGTGTGTGTGTGTGTGTGTGTGTGTGTGTGTGTGTGTGTGTGTGTGTGTGTGAGAGAGAGAGAGAGAGAGAGAGAGAGAGAGAGAGAGAGAGAGAGAGAGAGAGAGAGAGAGTAAACTGACGCCCTGTTTGCATTCATAAAAACAAACTTGCCCACGTCAGTGAAGTATCAAGTCTCAAGCGAAGAAAACTTCAATGACCTAGAACAGCAGAAGTGGCAGTGCTGAAATGTACAGCAACACATTGAGAAACGTGGAAACAAAGCAGAGAATGAGAAACGGCAGACGGGAAACCTACATTGTAAGCGCAAAACTATCTGGAACACAAAACCCACTCGGCTTCTGCAATCGTGCAATTCTGCTTCCGCCACGCCAAAACTAAAGCAGACCTTGCGGTGGCAATAGTTCACGGGGTGCAATCAACATGGATGTGACTGTTTCTGGTGCTACTCCGATTCAAAAGTTTCGACAATGATTGCTCTCACGCAAATCCGTACTCGTATGTTTGAAATATGAGCATGCGCACGGCTGACACGGAGTGGACAACTGACCATACCTCCAACCGAGATTAAACTGTCAAATTATTAATCATAATTATGCAGCAAGACTGGAGACCCAAACCTAGACAGCAAACTGTGAAATAAACTACATATCCAGCAAAACTGGAGACCAACACCTAGAGAGTAAATTGTTAAAGAAACTGCATATCCAGCAAAACTGGCATACCAAACTTAGACAGCAAATGATAAAAAACCCACCTGCATACGCAGCCAATCTGGCATACCAAACTTAGCAAATGATCAAAGAAACTGCATATCCAGCAAAACTGGCAACCCAAACTTAGACAGCAAATGGTCAAAGAAACTGCATATCCAGCAAAACTGGCAACCCAAACTTAGACAGCAAATGCGTATGCAGCAAGGCTTGACAACCATACTTAAGAGCAAAATTAATTGTCAAAGAAACTGCATATGCCTAACCCAGCAAATTGTCAAAGAAACGACTGCATGTACAGCAAGACTTGACAACCATACTTAACCCTTTCACTTCCTTGCTGGTTCCAGGCCTAAATGCTGTCCCTGTCCTGGGCACTTTTTTGCCAAGCCAGTCAGTCAGTTAAAAAAAAAACAAAATCACTCAAACCCATGTGTAAACCTGATCGATACAAAGGAAAGGAAGTGCAAAGCAGAGTCGTGCCCCTTGCTTCATGAATATTCAGTAGTCTGGCCAATGATCAGCGAGCAGAAATTTTCACTAGCTTGCAGGTACATGTACAGCAAATCGTCAAAGACACTGCATATGCAGCAAGACTGGACAACCATACTTTCAATGCGATTGAGATTAAACAGTCAGATGAACTGCACATGCAACAAGAAGGCCAACCTTATGACTTCTGCGACTCGGTACGTTCGTGGTGACAATCTGTCCCACACTAAACACTTCCTACTACACACAAATTACTTACGACAGACACTGAACAGTCAAATAATGTACATATGCGGCAAGGCTAGACGCCCATACTTACAACAGAGGCTTAATTAAACGACACATGCAGAAGGAAGGCGAACCTGCTGTAAGTTGGTAGGGACAATCCGTCTGACACAAAAACACGTCCTACACCACACATCAATCCAGAGACTAAAGAGTCAGATCAACTGTATACATGCAGCAACGTAGACCAGTGTGCTGTAAGGTCGTGGTGACAATCTGTCTCACGCTAAACACGGCCTACTCCACGCGAGACTTAAAGGTCTGCAGTCTCAACAAAAAGCCGCAAACATTGTGTGTGTATGTGTGTGTGTGTGTGTGTGTGTGTGTGTGTGTGTGTGTGTGTGTGTGTTGTTGTTGTTGTTGTTGTTGTTGTGTGTGTGTGTTGTTTGGTTTTTTTTAACTGCGACTCCTGCGACTGTGCATAATGCAGGCAACTCTGTCACAGTTGCAGAGTTTTCAACGCTTTGGAGACCCTGATGAAACCAGATCACGATTTTGCAGTGACTTCACTGGTCAGCGAGCGAGACACATCGCTACAGCGTCTAGAGGGTGTTGTCACTGTTGTGTGCTGCACGAGAGGACTTGCCACTGCGATCTATCGCGCTCACTGTCAAATAGCAAAATGAGCCGTGAAATCAGGCTGCCCTTTTATAGGGGCGTCAGGGATGCTGAAAACTCTGTAATAATAATAATAATGAGTATTATATAGGCGCTTTACCCAATTTCATGAATCGGCTCAAAGCGCCGCGAACTGAACCCAACACGCACGCTCACATGAATCACACACATTCTCTCACACACCGGACATAAACACATTACAATCACGTGGTGCGAAGGGTCAGCTCAGCTATTTAAATTTCGGAATTTAGAATTGCATTTATTTTTCAAATTTGGTGGGCTGAACATTTCGAAAGCAGAGGGGGAGGAAGCCGGAGTACCCCGACGATCGGCCCGAATGAACGGTGTCACATACGAGAAGGAAAAAATTTTTGCCCCGAGTGGGACTCGAACCACTGACCTCTCGCATTGGTGACAAGTCTCTTAACCACTAGACCACCGACCGCCCCTGTAACTGTGACAGAGTTGACTGTGCATTTTTGCGCAGTTCACAGGCGTCACTGACGGACTGACCGACCAGCGGTGCCATTAATGGTAATCTTAGACCAGCGCCCACAAAAGCCAGTAGCGCGACCGTTTCACACCTGACTTCACACTAGTGGCGGATTAAGTGCTGGCAGACAGTACGGGACCGAACGAGCCTGGCTTCAAAGTTACGTTATGCTGGGTCATTGCTGGTCCCAGTGTCTCCGCCGCAGAGTGTGTGGTTGGTTGGTTAGCTGGGGTTTATCGTCCCCACGCCACAACGAGCTGATTGGGGACGGCCCTAAAGGCCGTTCTTAACCGGGCAGACTTTTGGTTCGCGAACTAGGTTCGGAGAGTACGGCGAACTAGGTTCGTGCACGTTGTTTCTTAACCGACCAAATACTTGTGCGGAAACCCTGGTTCGAAAGGTTCGGCGAACTAGGTTCGAGGACTGCATAGCGTGTCGTGGGAACCCTCGCGATCCTTTTGCCGATCCTGCGCTCTGATTGGTTGCTCGGGGAGATTGAGCTGTTGTGCGCATGTACAAACTTGAGGAAAATGGCGGACGGACTGGCGGCTATCGACTCACTTCACATTTCCCTCTCTTCCGCTCTTTTCCTCTTATCTCCTCTTCCTCGGCTTCCAAGAGTTCACTCAAAACGATAACTACCGCAAATGCCTGGTCGTCTCGATCTACGAAGGCGGCCATTTTGGTTGTTTACGATTGTCTCAACTTGCGAGTCCGCCGCTTGTTCGGGCGATGACGTATGCATATCATTAACGGTCGGTTAAGAAAGAGAACTAGTCCGGCCGAACCTCTGGAACTATGTACGTGCGTGCGCTTGCCCTGTTCGTATACAATACACAGTTCGCCGAACAAGTTCGCCAGACTGGTGGTTCGCCCGGTTAAGAACGGCCCTAAGGCGCAGGTTATGGGGGGTCTCAACAGTCGTATTTCAGACACATCTAGCGGCCTTGTGTGACAAGAGATACCATCAACTCTTGAACAGTCGTCAACAAAGGACTTGACAGCTGGATCACTGAAACGCCCTCGCTACAACAGTGACTGGAGAAGGTCAACCAAGGACTTCCAGCAATAAACCGGCCGCTTCTTATTTTGTTTGGTGTTTTCCGCCGGGGTTTGGCCCAACCTTACAGTGGCTAGGATTAGGGTTAGGTGTAGGTTTAGGGTTAGGTTTAGGGTTAGTGTTCCTTCCAGCAAACCGGGCGGTTGTTGTTGGTGGTGGTGGTGTTGCAGCTGCTGTTGTTGTTGTTTTGTTTTGTTTTTTTTCCACCAGGATTTTGTGCAACCTTAGGGTGGCTAGGATTAGGGTTAGGTTTAGGTTTAGTGTTCCTTCCAGCAATAAACCGGCCGTTTGTTGTTGTTGTTGTTGTTATTTTCCGCCGGGGTTTGGCCCAACCTTACAGTGGCTAGGATTAGGGTTAGGTGTAGGTTAAGGGTTAGGTTTAGGGCCAGGGTTAGCTTTAGGGTAAGATTTACGGTTAGTGCTCCTGGTAGCGTTAGTGTTCGCAGAGCAGGTTAGGGTTAGGTTTAGGGGTAGCGTTAGATTCAGTGTTAGGTGTAGGTTTGATTAGGATGGAGGAACGGACGAAGACATCAAGAGCCGCACCAACAAAGCCAGGCATGCCTTTCGCACTCTGCGCCCCATCTGGAGATCCACAGCCCTATCCCTGCGAAACAAGATCCGGATCTTCAACTCAAATGTGAAGTCGGTCCTACTCTATGGCTCGGAGACATGGCGCACCACCAAGACAGGCTCCCACAGGCTGCAAACCTTCATCAACAGATGCCTCCGCAACATTCTCAACATCAGATACCCACTGGTGATCACCAACCAAGACCTCTGGGAGCGAACAAGACAGGTCCCCATCGAGCAGGAGATCAAGAAAAGGAAATGGGGATGGATCGGACACACTTTGCGAAAGCCAACATCAAATGTCACCAGGCAGTCCCTTGATTGGAACCCCCAGGGAAAGCGCAAAGTGGGCCGACCGAAGCAGACCTGGCGGAGGAGTACGGACGCTGAAGCCAAGGCCGCCGGAACGACGTGGGCCGAACTAAAGAGGGCGTCCCAGAACCGAGTGCGCTGGCGGAGTGTGGTTGCAGCCCTATGTTCCCCAGGGAATAAAGAGGACTAAACTAACTAAAACTAGTATTCGCAATGGAGGTCAGGGTTAGATTTTGGGTTACATTTTGATCAGGGTTAGCTGTACGGTTAGATCTAGGGTTAATGCTCGTGCAAGTGTTAGCGTTCGCAATAAAAGGCAGAACCCCTGCGGGGAAAATAAAAACAAAATGCAAACCGGTCACCGGATTGATTCGGGACCAGCACCTGGCTGACGTTCAGCCGCGGCGGAGACTGCTGGCATCCACAGTATCGGCGACGAAAGCTGCTGCGCGACAGAGAGAGGGCCAGTGACTGATTAACAGCATGTGGAGGGTCAAGCGTTAATTACTACTGATTGGGTCTCGGTCAGGAAGAAGGAGGGGGGGGGGGGGTGCATAAAAAAAGATGTATTCAGATCAAGCTATACCCGTGTGTGATCTCCCGGGTCCCGGCTGCCGGCGTTCTGTCGGCTCGGTCACACTGACTTCAACACCGCTAGCCAAACTCGTACGACGTCAAACGCAGTATATATATATAGTGCACTGCTCTCGATTTCGCCGTAAACACACATTGTGACGTAATGCACTCATGCCCTGTACATATGCATCGGTACCCAGACAGTACGGCGTCAAATGCGGTATATACAGTGCACTGCTCTCGAATTCGCCGTAAACACACACTGTGACGTAATGCACTCATGCCCTGTACATATGCATCGGTACCCAGACAGTACGGCGTCAAATGCGGTATATACAGTGCTCTGCTCTCGAATTCGCCGTAAACACACATTGTGACGTAATGCACTCATGCCCTGTACATATGCATCGGTACCCAGACAGTACGGCGTCAAATGCGGTATGTATATAGTGCACTGCTCTCGAATTCGCCGTAAACACACACAGTGACGTAATGCACTCATGCGTTGTACATATGCATCGGTACCCAGACAGTACGACGCAAAATGGCCTCGTAGTCCTCAGTGTCGGGTGTTTGGGGATTTAACGTCCTTTTCCACCACATAGGGTGATATCAAAGACGGGGCAACGATGAAAAAGCCAGCACAAATATTTGGCTCCAGCGGGGTTCGAACTCACGACCCGAGCATTAGAAGTCCAACGCTCTACCATTCGACCACCCCGGCTCCCCGTAGTCCTCAGTGTCGTAAAGCCGGCTCTTAACTGGGCACTGCGGAGTGCCACAGTGCTGTCCACAGTTGTGACACAGCTGTGATTTTGGGGGTTTCCGCCGCTGTGGCGTCATCACAGCAACCTGGATTTCAAATAGTCACAAATGTGACTGTGGTTTCCACAACAGATTCTGATTGGCTGTACTACGTCACTCGGCGCGCAAACATGGCGGACATCTTCAATCGGTTTGTCACCGAGCACAGCTGTGTTCAGTTTTGTAGTTAGTAGACACACCGAGCGCAACGACTGTGATGTGCACATGTGTGTTTCGCGCGCTGTGCCCAGTTAAGAGCAGCCGTATTGCGCATGCACAGACAGATATGCACTGCGGCCCTGCACTGAACTATGAAACACATTGTCAGCAATGGTGCAATATAGAACGTACGTTTTAATCAGAACTGATTAAAAAAAAAAACGAGAAAGGCCTGTGAACATGTTGGGATCGAGATTTCGGTTTCCAAAAAAAAAAAAGTATTTTAAAAGTAGAAGGTTTCTATGCTGTCTGGAAGTTGCGTTTCAAAATAATGAAAACGTTTGAAACAGATATAGTTACTGCTGCATGTTTGAGTTCCTTGAATGATTACCAAAACACGTTTCGTCATTGTCTTGCCAGTCTAGCGATCTACCGCCACCCTACACAATGCATACAACGACCTACAAATGGACGACTCCACTTCTGTCAATCATAAGGGTCCAGCCCCCAGACTGATTTCAGCCAATCGCGTCCCGCGGTATAATGAGTACAACGCGTGGCATGGTCTTGCAAACTTTCTTGCCAGACACTACAACGAGGGAAGCACGACGTGTAGTTTGGTAAGACTGAACTATGGAAAGAAAGCAGTAAGTCCATTGACGTCATTTGAGGAGAAAGACCATTACGTCAATCTCTTTCATCTAGAAATCACCCTCTTACTTTTTCAAAATCTTGAATGACGTCATGGACGTACTGTGTTTTGCCAATACACGGCAGAGTACAGGGGCGGGGCTTCTTTGGCCTCGGGGCTTGCCGAGTGGAGTCGTCTATTGCTCTGTCGGCCGCCAATACACAAGAGAGTAAGAACCGCAGAGCGCCGTATTTTCGCACTAACTTCACGTCACCAGCAGACTCGTTCCCCACTGCGCACAGGATCACCCAGGGTCACGCCGAGCTCGTCAACCCCTTCCTCAAGTAGACATGATAATAATCACGGGAGACAACCTTGAATAAGCCTCTGGGCCCTGATACATGAACGGAGACTAGACGAGTGTGAGACTCAACTCTACTCTCAGACTCATTACGTCGGGACTACTACCATTTCGTCCCTGAAAATAGTCGCAAACTTGCCTGATACAGTTAGGCTCCTTTTATGCATCTCATACTAATCTTGTCGTCTCAGCTTAGTCAAGCTAGTCTCGGACTTACGCCATAGGTTCTCTCCGTGCGTCAGGCCCCTGAGGGCCACCGAGTCTCCCGCACGCTCAAACTCCGTTTTCACTGACAAGGCTGACAACTCAAGTAATAAACCCCGCCGAGCAGATGTGTCACCGTGACCAATCAGCTGTCACAGTCCGCAATTTCCGCGCGAAGACATGGCGGCTAACAGTCCGTGGCTACCACAGGCTTGAGCAACGGCGGCAGGCGAGGATGGGAGTTTAACGTCCTTTTTCACCACGTATGGGTGATATCAAAGACGGGGCAACGAGAAAAGAAAAGAAAAACCAGGACAAATATTTGACCCCAGCAGGGAATCGAACTCACGACCCGAGCATTGAAAGTCCAACGCTCTACCATTCCGCTGTTCCGGCAGCCTATACTGGTAAATCCATGCACCGGGCTTATAGTTTTCATTACGCTAAACCAAACTCCCGCCGTGCAGTTCTCGATCCCTGTATTTAAAAAAAAAAAAAAAAAAATTCAGCCTTGGCCAGGAACAGACCATTGAACACAACAAACACCAAACCCTCTTGTAGTCCGAAGATAAAACAAGATGGCGACAGCAAAAACCACGTGCCACAGTCGATTGGAAAGTTTCAGCGATTGGCCTCCAGTAATGGCATATTTCTAATACAGAGGTGTGTGCGCTGTTGTAGTGTGCTCGCAAAAGGTGGACGGTTGCTTGAAAAACGGCCCAATTATACTAAACGACGGAGCACACATTTGCACACGCACGCGCGCACGCACGCACGCGCGCACACACACACACACACACACACACACACACACACACACACACACACACACACACACACACACAGTGCCACTTACAATTTAAAATGGGGAAAATGTGCTACTTTCTGGAATAAAAGAAAAACAACGCAAAAAAATGGAAAGACGAAGTGCGACTTAATTTTTTTTTTTTTGAAAAGGGGGGGGGGGGGGGTGGGGGGTAAACAAAACAAACCGAAAGAAAGTGCCGCCCGATGGTAACACTTCGTTTTCCCAAGTCGCCATTTTGCTTAGCCCCGCGGGGTAGGGCAGAACTAACAGAAAGCCCCGAGATCACAGGCGTGTGCCCGAGATTCTACGAAAGAGGATACTGACGAAAAACACATTACAGTGGAGGCAGGAAAAAAAAAACCCAAAAACCCCACCCTTATGCAAGCATCCGCACACGCGAGCTGTCAAAACAAGAACAGACGACTGTCAAAAACACGACTTAGTTTTGGATATTTGCCCGGAAACGGTCATACATTAACACAAAGAAGCTGCACGCTACGGAAGAAATGCATCGTAAAACAGAACTTTATATTCTGGCTGTTAGGTCACGTTTCTGCATCACGTATTGATCTCTCAGTACACGGGGTGCAGCCAAAACTGGACGTGGCTGTTTCCAGTGCTACCCCGCTTCAAACGTCCTAACGAGGATTACTCTCTCACATTAAGCCGTATGTTTGAAATCACGCTATCTAGAACGCTGGATCACAGCCGTAACTTAGCCTAACGCCAGACTTCTCCCAATGGATTGTTTTGTTTCGTTTAGGTCTGAGGATCTTTCGTAGAAGAAGTTTCGTAATTTAGAATGGCATTTATTTTGTGGGCTGAACATCTCTAAAGCAGAGGGGGAGGAAACCGGAGTACCCGGGGAGAGTCCCCGATGATCGGCCCGAACGAACGGTGCCACAGGTATACAGAATCCTTGTTGCCACGGGCGTCTTTGCTCTAATACACAAAGACGTAGACATCACAAAAGGTTTTACTGGTGCCCCGAGTCTTTCCCGTGGGCACCGCAGATATGTCGGCTGCAGGAAAACCACATCTTCAGTTGCGGGGAGTTCACAGCCGGAAGCACTAACACGCAACAACCTGATTTACACAGACGGGCTGTATGAATTTACGACCAGCACTGGTCTCGCTAGATGGCCGTACAAATGAACCTAGACCCGGAGACAGAACGCATTAGTTTGATACAGACAGGCGCGGTCGGTACGCCGCAGGTCTGATGCAGAGAGTTCTCTGATCAGAGTCGTGAATTCTCTCAGTAATCAGGGATGCAGACGCCCTCTGACAGACTGGACTGACACATGTAGGTAACAGAAGAGTAATTCCTTGTAAGGCAAAGTGAACTTGTAAACCAAAGTTTTATACCGAGACAGTCGGTGCGCGGGCATGCAGAAAGTTCTCTGATCAGAGTCGCGAATTCTCTCCATAATCAGGAATGCAGACGTTCCATGTAGACGTACATGTAGGTAACAGAAAAGTAATTCCTTGTAAGGCAAACCTGAATTTGTAAACCAAAGTTTTATACGAAGAGAGTCGATGCGCAGGTCTGATGTAGAGAGTTCTCTGATCAGAGTCGTGAATGGACGAATCCCCCTCGACAAGACCTGAGGCCCGCAAAGCCACGCCCCTTTCTTCTGCCGTGTATTGGCAAAACACAGTACATGTACGTCCATGACGCCGTTTTATGGAAAAAGGGGTGATTTCAAGATGAAAGACATTGATGTAATGGTCCTTACTCAAATGACGTCAATTTACTTGTTGTTTTCTTTCTGTGTTTCAATCATGTCAAACTACACGTGCTTCCCACGTTGTAGTGTGAGTCTGGCGACAAGCTTGCGAGGCCATACCAAAACACTCATAGTTATTTTGTTGTGCTCATTATGCCGCAGGACGCTATTGGCTGAATTCCGTTGGCTCGGCCATTTTCACTGACAGGAGTTCAGTCGTCCATTCTCTTAGTAATCAGCGATGCAGACTTCCCCTAACAAAATTATGCATGTAGGGAACAGAAGCGTGGTGCCTAGTACACAGCCAACCCGATATTCCTTATTGGTAGACTTCTCCTCGGCGCACATATCCATACTGCTATGCTCATAAATTCAACTTGCTGTGTATTTCAGAACCTGTGACTGTTGACCACAATCTCACGTCCATCATGCTCACAACACTGTTTTCTGCCTCACAACCAAACACAGTTATCAATTTGGGCGCCACAGTATTACCAGTGTACTGGTAACGACGCTGTCATCAAGTGACTTCACATTCCTGCATTACACGAGCGATTCGCTTGGTACAGTGCGTAATACAACTACAATGAACGTTTCCTCAGTAGAAAAATAAATCGACTCCTTCATAAAGCCGGACAAACAAATCTACGCCGCTGGTTTCAAAAAACAAAAGAAAAACCCGAAACTGTCAAATTTTTAGCGTCTCATTGATAACCCTAGACCAATCAACCTGGGCTATAGACCAACACCCCCCCCCCCCCTCCCCTTTTGTTATCCCTGGGGTCTTTTCGCTGTTGTCTGCAAAAGTGTACTTTGCAAAACAAACAAAAAAAGGCGTATAACACTATCAGTCTCACCACCACTCCATTTTATTGTCATTACATGTATATACAGCGTGACACAATTATAACAGGAATAGAAGTTCCCACCCCCACCCCCTCCCCGAATGTGGAGGCAATATCTGTCTTTGTATTTACACTAGGACAATAGCTCGGTGGTGGTGCGCGTGCAAATGTCACGTTAATTGAAACATTCCGCCTCGTGACACGTGACACTACACATGATACGATTCTTTACGCTCAGAGACGATCAAAAATTAGAAAAACAATTACTGAATTGCAGAGCTCTGCTTCCCCACCTCTCTCTCTCTCTCTCTCTCTCTCTCTCGCAGGATCGATTCTGAAACAGCACGATTCGCCAAATTCCTTCGCAAGCGTTTCTGTTTTTGAATTAACAGGACGTGCTGGCAGTTTCAAAACACTGGTATACAGTCGAACCTGCCAAGGCGGTCACCTGTATAAGCCAAACCACTGTCTAACCTGGTCACCCCAGAGGATCCCCTGACACACTAGCTGTTGACATGACACCCTGGATAACCCGGCCACCTGTCTAAGGTGGCCAGTTTGACCCAGTCCCTTGGGTGACCGCCTTACACAGGTTTGACTGTATTTAGAAACACTGTCTTCACGACGCGTGGACTCTGAACGCCAGTTTGAGAAAGCAAAGCCGGAGGCTCCTGTTGAGGTTCTGCTCATACTGCGCGAACGTTGCTGGCTTGATATTAGGCATATTTAGTAAGACTTCGTAAGGACAACTTCGCTGGGCAGCGTAACCCATTTACATGTAAATCAGGCATGTTAGGGGTACCATCAGCTAATGCCAGCGCGTTATAGACGCTCGCGGCCTCTGCCGTATGAGCCTAGTTTACATGTAAATGGGTTACGCTGCTCAGCGAAGTCCTCATTACGAAGTAATGCTAAACATGCCTAATAATAACATTCTTATATAGCGCAGTATCACCACAACGTGAGTTCGAGGCGCTTCACAATGACTGTCTAAATTAACTACAGTCTGTAACACATACTGACATAAGACACACACACACACACACACACACACACACACACACACACACACACACACACACACACACACACACACACACACACACACACACACACACACACACACACACACACACACACACACACACACACACAGAGAGAGAGAGAGGACTTTATTCTCTTATTCTTTACACAATCCTACGCAAAAGAAAACACTTCAGTTCGGACATAATCAGGTTACCATGACACCTCGGCACAGACGCAACGTCAGCTAACGATCAAAGCATACAATCAATCAAAACATAAATCAGTATGTTGTCATGTTACACACACACACACACACACACACACACACACACACACACACACACACACACACACACACACAGAGTCTCCTGTCAAGTTTCAACCAAAAAGACAAGCCAATGACCTGAGATAACAAATCACTTTACGTCACAAGAGCGCTGGACGGAAAACACCAGATGCAACCTGATACACATATCACGGAAAGGAATCCGCTCTGATTCGTCTCAATGTCACAAACAACATGACCTTGAAGTCAGCAGACGATCGCGCTGCCTCAAAGACGCGGTCATGTCCGAGTTTGCAAAGACAAACGGCCGAAGAAAAATACGACAATCTATCAAAATCTACAAGGGTCCTGGCTTGTTTGTGTTGTTGTTGTTGTTGTTGTTGTTTACTGTGTTTTTTGGTTGTTGTTTTCTGGGTTTTGTTGTTGTTGTTGTTGTTATTTGTTTTGTTTTGGTGTTGTTGGTTTGTTTTGTGGGTTTTTTTTTATTTTTTATTTATTTTTTTTTTTTTTGCTGCTTTGTTTAGTTTTGTTTTGGCTTGGTTTGGTTTGGCTATTTTGGTGTGTTTTTTTTTTAATATTTGTTTTGTTTTGTTTCTGGGTTTTTTTATGGTGTGTGGGTGGGGGGAGGAGAGAATTTGCTTGTTCGCACTGAACTGAATCAAATTGAAATGAACTGAAATGAGGTGAAATGAACTGAAAAAGCATAAAATGAATTGAACTGCCAAAACAACTATGACTGAATTGGGCGGTTTCAACAACAACAACGACACCTTGTAAACCTTGAAACAGAGACCAGGGTGAAAAACAGGACTGTGAAATGAACATTGAAAACAACAAGATGACTTGTGGTCTGTGCGTAAGCTCAAAAACTGCAATAACAAGGGCCTTGTATAATAAATCATAATAATTGGGGTGTCTGTTTTCTTTCACTTGAAGTGAGGCGCGTTATACTTAAAGGCGCTATTGCAGCCATTACTAGGTTTTATAATAATAATAGTAATAATAATAATAATGACGACTTATAAGGCGCCTATACATGAAATGAAACAGGCTCTAAGCGCCGTACATCGTAACTACATACACCCCTTTCATACACACAGACTCACAGGGAACATTCAAAGTTAAACAATATCTCACAACAAGCAGGCTGACACGGTGTGGAAGCGGCGCAGAGTAAATCAGTAATCAGTTTTAAATACATGAAGCTACGAGGCGCACCCAGCACTCTTCTCTGATTGGTCGGATGACGTGTTTCCGCCATATTTGACCTAGATGACGCCATGTTTGATCGTCTGCTACAGTGTGCAGGTGGGTTTTGAGGCAGCGTTTGAAGCTGGCACTGGACTCTGTGTGTCTAAGTGGTTTAGGAAGTTGGTTCCAAAGAGCTGCCTGCAGCCTGAAAGGAAAAGGATCTCTGACCATATGTTTTAGTTCTTACTGAGGGGGTGCACAGAACTTTAGTGTGCGCTTTCGGAGCGGTTTGTCCAAGTGTAAACGCGACAGGGCGCTCTCAGAGCGCTCTCAGTCAGGGCGGTATTTTAAGCTAATGTAAACCGGGCCTAAGTCTTAACCACTAGGCCACCGACCGCCCCGGTGAAACATAACCGCGAAGTTAAAACAGCTCTGCTCTTTCGACTACCTCAAGCTAACCAAATGCCCATTATAATATAATTTGTAAACGTAAAATCCCCAGTGCTCTGGGTGAATTCCAAACCGGCAGCCTCGCCTCCGCAGCGCCGCCGTAATAAGCTCATCCCACCCACTTGCTGTGCGTGGGGATTAATCAAGATGGCGGAGTTCCTTTCGGTGCTACTTCGATTCAGAAGTTTTTCGACGACGATTCTCGCAGGTAAAACCATATGTTTAAAAAAAATGAGCAGGTTTACGTCTTTTACAGATATTTCAACGTTTAACATTACATGTGTGTGTGTGTGTGTGTGTGTGTGTGTGTGTGTGTGTGTGTGTGTGTGTGTGTTTTGTTGTTGTTGTTTCGTTTGTTTTCGGTTGTTTATATACACGTGTGTGTGTGTGTGTGTGTGTGTGTGTGTGTGTGTGTGTGTGTGTGTGTGTGTGTGTGTGTGTAGTATTACTTCTTTTGAGCTATTCATATTTAGCAGTAGCAACGGCATGCTCTAAAACTGACTGTTACGTCAAAACAATAAACCGTGGTAAAATGAAGATTCATTTCATTTCATTTCATTTCATTTCATCTCTCTCTCTCTCTCTCTCTCTCTCTCTCTCTCTCTCTCTCTCTCTCTCCCCCCCCCCCCCCCCCCTTCAAATGGCCTATGATAAAAGCCAAGACCGCCAGACACCTAAGGAACCCTTAGGCTTGCGGGAACAACCACTTCAACACACGTTACTACAAAACTGTAACTACACGCGCATGCTCATATTTCGGGGGCACGTGGCTGTACCTGAGAATATCAATCGCCAAAAGCGCTGTCAAACCTGTTGCAATCAAAGCAGCATTGTAAACACCCCCCGCCGACTTCACTGACCCCCCGGGGGACATCATTGCCGTGGCAAATGTCGTAACTGATCGCTGCGTTAGCCAATTTCACGGCGTGGAACATGGCCTCGGGGCAAAATGGGCTAAAATATCGTCCACTCGCTCGCGGCGGGGGAAGCGGAGGTCAAAATGAACTGCGCAGCATCGTATGATCGGATCAGGGGAGTGGGGGGAAAGGTGGACATGCAGGGCGCTCGTGAGTTTTGCCAGAGAACATACGTCACTGACAAGCAGTGTTAAAAAAACTGATTTCATGCGTCATAAATCAAACAATTGTCTCAATTCAGCGTCGGTGTTTGCACAGAGTTCAACTCTGCGAGAGTGTGTGTGTGTGTTGACAAGTGTGTGGGTGGGTGGGTGGGTGTGTGTGTGTGTGTGTGTGTGTGTGTGTGTGTGTGTTTTCAAAAGATGACGTCAGTTGTACAGGCCGCAAATCCAAACTGTCTGCTCCAAAACGGACGTCAGTCACGCATGTTTTTTTTCAGTATCCGGTTACGCAATTTCCGTTTCACGCGGCAAAACACTGTGCAGAATCGTTCGTAAAATATGTGTAAAGAAAGGCATACGTAACAGTAGTCCTGATGTCCGTCTCCTGCAATCGAGATGTGACTTCACCGATCACTCATGGGTTAACCGAACTAACGTAACAGCAACTCTGGATACTGAGAAACTGCGACCTACCTAACTGACCTCCATTTTCGATCAAATATTGTTTGAAGTGGCCGTCACTGTAAGCTTGTGTTATTTCGCTCACAGTATCACCTGCAGTTCACGGAACAGTTTGAAGCGAAACAAGTTAGGGCCTTCCTTTGGACTGTCGTTCAATAACTGAATCTTATTTGGTGAACTGGAAGGCTTGTGACGTGTTTGTTGGCAAACGCCATCTCATCTGTGCCGCGTACCGCCTCGCCACGCCACGCCGCCACGACAAATTCAACTCACCTCAACTCTTCTTAACTCAACTCAGTTCTTCTTTTAACTCAGCAGCTTAAATCTTCTTAACTCAACTCAGCTCAACTCTTCTTAATTCAACTCAGCTCAACTCTTCTTAACTCAGCTCAGCTCAACTCATCTTAACTCACCTCTGCTCAGTTCAACTCAACTCTTCTTAACTCAACGCCGCTCAGTTCAATTCAACTCTTCTAAACTCAACTCTGCTCAACTCTTCTTAACTCAGCTCAGCTCAGTCAACTCTTCTTAACTAAACCCGGCTTAAATCTTCTTAACTCAACTCATCTCTTCTTAACTCAACTCAGCTCTTCTTAACTCAGCTCAGCTTAAATCTTCTTCACTCAACTCGGCTTAAATCTTCTTAACCCAACTCAACTCTTCTTAATTAAACTCGGCTTAAATCTTTTTAACTCAACTCAACTCTTCTAAACTCAACTCGGCTAAAATCTTCTTAACTCAACTCGGCTAAAATCTTCTTAAATCAACTCAACTCTTCTTAACTCAACTCAACTCTTCTTAACTCAACTCTTCTTCACTCAACTCAGCTTAACTCTTCTTAACTCAACTCAAGTCTTCTTAACTCAACTCAGCTTAAATCTTCTTAACTCAACTCAACTCTTCTTCACTCAACTCAGCTTAACTCTTCTTAACTCAACTCAACTCTTCTTCACTCAACTCAGCTGAAATCTTTTTAACTTAACTCAACTCAATTCACTGAATCGCGGCAACCCACTGCGCTGCATCTGTGCAGCCATCTTGCACATCACTCCTGCTTCATCTCCCGGATCACTGTGTAGTTCCCGGAAGAAAAAAAAAAACTTGGGGAGGTTCCTAACATGCCAGCCTTAAACACGACCTGCCTGGCGGAATCACCGCTCTGTTTGTTTTATGATCCTGGGATGCCGTGTGGCCCCAGGTTAATCTTGCATGCATTGAGACGTCAGGTTCTTCATGCACGTGCACACAGTCATGCATGTCGAGCCCCGGCTCAGCCTCGGCAGCATGCTATGTGTGTATGTATATGGGTCATGACACCTCGGGCTGCGGTGGCTCATCTAATTCCCGACAATTACGTTTTGGGACATGTCAGGCGGATGGGAATTGCAGTCAGGTCCAGTTCTAAATGTTTTTGTTTGTCAGTATACTTAAAAGGTTTCTCTCGGGTCGCGGGTTCCAATTCCGACAGGACAAAACTAGTACATGTACATGCATCTTAGTGCCTTGTTCAAAATTTCATCGATTCTTTGCGATCACACTTGTATTTAAAAAAAAAAAACAGACTTTTTTTTTTCCTGTGAAGCAATCGAAACAGGCTGCGTTTCCGGCGATTAGTTTTGAAACCAATTTCTAAAATCTAAAAAAGAAAAAAAGAAAACAACACTGAAAGACATCCGGCGTCATGCTGGGTCTTCTCAACATAACTGTCCAAACAGCGGCGGATAATGTAGCTCGACGAAAACATTTTAACTCTTGAAAACATTCACTCAACATTTTTTTTCACTCAGCAGACTACTAAGTAATACGTTAGATCGCAAGTTTCATTAATGTTAATTTTGCAATGTGAACTGCGGAACAGAGACAAAGGAATCAGTACCGGATTTTCCTCAAAACTTGAACATTAGGAGTACACTAGACTTACAACAACAACAACAAAAAGCCACCTAGCAGTAGCATACTTAACGAAACTTACAGCAAGATTAATTTAAGCCGCAAAGTGTCAGGACGGGATAGGTAACTACGCACTCTGGTTTTCCAGACTGATTTCACCGAGCTGTACATCGGCGACCCTCCACGGTCTTGTCTCTCAGGGGCTGTAAAACTTCCCTGGCACTCGCTTGAACACCGAGTCTTTCAGGGGGAGTCTTTTCACGTCCCGCCGACAAGGGGCCGCACTCTGATAGTCCACTGAGAAAAAGAATTCTCTCCCTTTTGCGCGGCCCTTTAATTCTCTTATCTACGTGCTGTGATTGTCCTAGTTGTACATGCTCTCACTGACGACACAGGATAAAAGAGCACGACAGGGCCAGTGTGGACCAAGGTCGGGTTGGTGGGTGGGTGGGTGTTTGAGTGTTTAACGCCTTTTTCCTCCACATAAGGGTGATATCGAAGACGGGGCAACGAGAAAAAGGCCAGCACAAATATTTGACGCCCAGCCGGGATTCGAACTCACGACCCAGTGTGACCCAAACAAACATTTCATTGGAACAGACTCAGAGTTAGTTAGTTAGTTATTTAGGGCTTAACGCCGCGCAAGCAACAAAGACTAATTCGCAGCTAAGCAAATGTTTGCCTCTGCCAGGCCGTTAAAAGTGTGACTGAAAAACAAGATGTAAATATATATAAAAAATCTGTCTGGTCTAAATGAGATAAACATGTTCATAAAAAATCACGAAGCTAGGTAGGTCAAAGAAAGTCCATATTGCATGAGAGACTAGATTTTATAAAACAAGAAAACAAGTTGGACTCTTTCAAGAACTCGAAGATGCTGTCCGGGGGGGGGGGGGGGGGGGTGTGGGTATCCCGGAACAACACCTTCAGTAATGAAACACAGTAATGTTTATCACGGATCTCTGCGAGATCCGTACAGAAAACTGAAAAACTGTTCACAGACTCAAAGACGACCCTGGGGAAATTTACTGAGAGATGAGCTGGAGCGCCTATGGGCCTTTCCCAGCGCAAAGACGCCACCTTGAACTGACTCGGAGCCGAAACATGTGCACAAGACAGACACAGAAGCGCCTGTGGTTGGCATACTCATTATCAGCCTCGGGTTTCTCACGCACCTGTACAAACTAATCGCGGTCGGCCCCCAAACAACCCTTTTCTGCTGACAGACGTTGCGCGCTGCACAATCAGTGCACTTTCCGTGTAACAAGTCACACTGAGAATCTGAGATCTTCGCAAAACGAACCGGGTAAAATAAACAAACTACTGACAAGATGAGAAGGGGGGAAAACACGGTAAGAAAAACCGGTAGGGGAAAAACTGTAGGAAAAAATCGCGTATGTATGTTTTTTTAATTCTCACATGCTGAGGACAAACGCAAGAAGAAGGAAGAAGAAGAAGATGATGAAGATGATGATGACGACGACGACGACGACGACGATGATGATGATGATGATGATGATGATGATGATGATGATGATGATGATGATGATGATGATGATGATGATGATGATGACGACGACGACGACGACGACGATAAACTGAGAAAGAAACAGGCACGAATGACAGAGACGAGTAAATGTCTAACTGTATAAAGAAGGGTTTTCAGGCTTGTATCTTTGCAAATGGTATTAATTATAGCCAAGGAACCAAAAAACATCATACTCTGAACCCCACTCCGTCTGGGTCGACTTTGGTCCGTTCTGTTTTCATTGCATCGGTTTGCATAATAATAAAGAGCACCGAGTTATCTCAAACACAAAATCAAAATTCAAATATTCCTTATTGTCTCAAACGGGAGGGTGAGTGGGTGTTTGGGAGTTTAACGGCCTTTTCCACTATATACGGGTGATATCAAAGACGGGGCAACGACGAAAAAGCCAGCACATATATCTGGCCCCATCCTGGATACGGACTCACGACCCGAGCATTAGAAGTCCAACGCTCTACCATTCGGCCATCCCGACTCCCCGTCTCAAACGGGAAAATCTGGGTTTGGGTGACACAACAAACAGACAGACAATACATGCAGCATGCAACGAAAGACACACAGAATACTATAAAATGCACACCAGGTTCTAAATAAAGATTTCTATCAAAGGCCCAATATTTATGATTGTTACTGCCCACAGATCGTTCTCAGCAGTTCGCGTGGTGTTTCGCACCACACCGCTTAGACACCTGCACGGTGTCAGCGTCTCAAATGCTGGCACTGAGCCAACAGGAGCGTACTCAATTAAGCGGCTAGCACACTGAGCAAGAGTGTTGTAGCAACACCAACCGCTCAGTCGCAGAGTGTGCATATTCGACCGGTCGCGCAAAGTGTAAACAACACTGTGTCGCATTAAGAGCTCTACTAAGATAGAGTATCCCGAGGTACAGACGCACTCCCAATCGAGACTATTCCCCAAACATAAGTTGGCTTAGTAAACATGGAAACGGCCTGTTTAAATTTCACCAAAATGAACAGACACAAATTGCGACTATGCTATGAACTGTAAATCACAAACTGGGGAGAAAAGCAACAGAAACAATGTATTGGTTTTAGTTGTAGTTGTTGTTGTTGTCGTTGTTGTTGTTGTTGTTGTTGTTGTTGTTGTTGTTGTTGCTGTTGTCGTTGTTGTTGTTGTTGTTGTTGTTGTTGCTGCTGTTGCTGTTGTTGTTGTTGTTGTTGTTGTTGTTGTTGCTGTTGTTGTTGCTGTTGTTGTGGCTGTTGTTGTTGTTGTTGTTGTCGTTGTTGTTGTCGTTGTTGCTGTTGTTGTTGCTGCTGCTGCTGTGGGGCCAAATAATTGTGCTGCCCCGTCTTTGATATCACCCGTATGTGGTGGAAAAAGACGTTAAACCCCCAAACACCCACCCACCCCCTGTTGTTGTTGTTGTTGTTGTTGTTGTTTTAATTTTTCTCTACTATCGTTTTATTTCTTTTTCGTGCGTGTATTATAAGGCAGGTAAACGGTACAAGCAGAGTGAACTAATAAATGAGGTGATGGACAAAACACAAACATTTTTAACACCTTTTTATATCGTAAGAAATGAGCGATTTATAACCGTGTAGTCGACTTTACTATGGGCATTCATTGCTTATGCATTTATGGGGGCGCGTGAGAGGAGAGGAACCGATGTCATGTAATCATTCAGTATGGCCGTCTAGTACAGGCTAGAGCAATAAGGCAAAAGAAGAAAATATTCGCTCTTAGAATAAACCTCATACAGACCCGGTTATCCTCAAGGGAGAAATGTGGCAAATTATCTCGGAGATTGACACAAACAGCGTAATTGTGGATTGTGATGTCCACCAACACACACGCGTGGGTGGGTTCCGAGTGCACGGGACGTCACGTGGTGGCTTGAAGGTGTCCGATGAGACAGCAATTTACGATAAGAAAGCACATAATTATGGTTGGCAAAATATGACAATGTAGCAGTTTTTCTTAGGAGAAACAAAAAGGAAAATCCTGATTTTCTTGACGAAAACGTTTTTCTGCAGGAAAAATGTGATACTTTTCAGCAGGAAAACAATTTCTGTGGAAAAGTCGACAACATTGTTTTGAAGAGATGTTCCTTTTGGCCACTGCGGCTATTTTCGTGACTTTGCGGCCTCTAGTCATTCACGTGAGCGTGCGTGATTGTCTAAAACTTGAATTGTCAACATTATCCATAGCCATTAATTATCCTACAAGTTTTCTCACGACTACTGATACCGTTGGTAAATCCTCGTTCTGCAAGAAAAATTCAAGTTTATGTTTAATAATGCTTAATAATTATATTTAAACACCGAGTGAGTTTGGGACGAAACTACACAAACAAGTGCACACAAATTACACTGGGGGGAAAAACCAAAATAACACTGACACGATTTGCTTTCCTTCTCTTAGGCAAAACACGCAGACCCCTAAGCGTGTGTTGAAATGGGCCATTGAAAAAAAAACTGTTTCCGATCTTCACCGAACCTGTGTGGAGTGTTCGATTAAATGCAACAGCCGTGCTTTTAACCCGACAGCACAGTTTTTAAATCGCTCCGGAATACATTCACACCCAAAACACACAGTGATCAGTTTAGTGAAAGGAGCATTCCAGCCTGGCAGAAAATGGTATCCAAAATAACTGGACTCAAAAAAAAAACACCCGCTGTGCCCGTGACAGCTTTTCAAAGCCAGGTTAAAGCTGTACATATGTTTGAAAAGTCTTCAATCACCGGCAGGTCACAAGCGGCACACGCTGTAGACATCGGATGAGCGGAAAATGAAGGGTTTCTGCACGGCAAAAAATCGTTGGCAACGCGATAACACAATCTGATTTGGAGCTTTTTTTTCTTTCTGTTTCCTGCACGCTGTAACTTCTGCGTAGGTGATGTTTCGCCCACGAATTATTAACCCTTTCTATGCTAAGGTCCCCATTTGCGGTCTTCGCGTTCACAACGTTTGGGTGCAGAGATCCGATTTATGGGATCGCCAACTTTCTATTTTTATTCTCGGTCATCATGAAGTGCGGGACTACATGCAGCGCTAGCAAAGCGGGGTTTCTACCTGGCAAAGGGAAACAACCATATGTTAGTATGCTACTGAGAAAAGAACACTCAGCACAGAGAGAGTTAAAGGAACATAGTTCAACATACACCCACAAATCGTTGGAAGTTGTTTCGGAGTCGTACCACTCAGGCACGTGTACATTAACAGCTTCACACAGGCGATAACTCAGCCAACAGAAGCCGCAACGCTGACCGAAAATGATAGCACGGCTGACTAGGTCAGTGTGGGGTCGTTGCACTTCTCGTTCGCACGGCC
>JACVVK020000051.1:350000-355000 GCA_018292915.2 Batillaria attramentaria | reverse complement strand
AAGTAAACACCATTACTGACGACGACGACGACGACGCCAACGACGATGATGACTGGCCATTTGTAGGGCGCTAATTTTTTAATTTTTTTTTTAATGCTGCGCAGTAAGCACGTTTATGGTGCCTTTGGGGTTGGGGACACAGGAAAGAGAAAACATACTAAAAAAAAAAAAAAAAAAAACGAGAGTGGAAAAAATGGAACTGTGAGAAGAGGTGTATCTGGAGGTTGTGCCTGAAGGAATTAATTGTCACCACAACCTGGCGTTACGTCAGCTGGCAGGCTGTTCCAGAGGGAGGCAGCTGCACTCCTGAAAATCCGCGCCCCACAGTAGTTCTTCTTTTTTTTTTCTTTTTCTTTTTTTTTTCTTTTTTTTTGGGGGGTATGGTTCTTCAGGTTTTGTTGTTGTTTGTTTGTTTGTTTGTTGTTTGTTTGTTTGTTTGTTTGTTTGTTTGTTTGTTTGTTTGTTTGTTAGTTGTGTTATGGAAGGGGGTTAGTGTGTGTATGTGGGGCGAGGGGAGGGGAGTGTTCACAAGGACAGTACATTTTCCTTTTCAGATTACGTTTGAATGCTCGGCAAAAGACTGATAACTGTTGTTTGTTTGTTTGTTTGTTTGTGTGGGGGTGGGGTGTTGTTGCTTTGTTTTCGTTTTAGTTTGTCTGTTGTTGTTGTTTTTTTTTGTTGTTTTTTTTTGGTCATTGTTGTTGGTGGTGTTTTTGTTTGTATGTTGTTTCTGTTTTTTTGTTGTTTTTCTTGGTTTTGTTGTTCTGGGTTTGTTTTTTGTTTTTGTTTTTGCGTTTGTTTGTTTGTGTTTTTTTTGTTCGTTTTTGTTGTTGTTGTTGTTGGGTTTTTTTGTTTGATTTTTGGGGTTTTTTTTTGGGGGGGGGGTGAGGGAGGGGTTGAGGGGGGAGTGGTGTTTTTTGTTTGTTTCTTGTGTTTTGGAAGGGGGGGGGGGCACAAGGACAGTAAATTTCCCACTTCAGACTACGTTTGAGTGCTCGGCAAAAGATGGATAACTGGCTAAAATACTGAATAAAGTATTCAGCAACGGAGGTACATCGACCTCAGTTTTGACCGAGAACACACAGACAGTCTAGTTTATAGACACAAGTCAGGCAATCTCGCAACAGTACAAACAATCAGCTTTTTCTCAGTGGCAGCTGTCCTTCGCTGTAGGAGAGGCCGGCCGGAGGCACATCCTCCATTCTCCCTCCCATCCCCCCCCCCCCCCCCAAGCCCCCCCCCCCCCCCTCCCCCCCCCCCCCAGTCCTCCTCCCTTCCGTCCTTCAGTTCTCACCTCCCCACTCTTTGTCTTACATACGACGTCTTATCCAGGAGCCACGCGACAACGCGTTCGTCCCCACAGTGCAATTTCAAATTCAAATGAGCATTGCCCGTTCGCGTCATTTATGGAAATTGCAACTGGTGCACTACCGGATATGTAAGTTCGATCTTATCCCGTACTCTTTTTTTCTTTTCTTTGTTTCTTTTCTTCTTCTTCTTCTTCTGTCTTTTTTTTCCCTTTCTTTTCTCTCTCTCTCATTGTTCTTCAGAGGCACTCTGCACGGTTTGACAGAGTCGTTGTCTGCAAAGGACAGTCCTGAAATGGTGTTTGAGGGTCTTCACCCAGTGAGAGGGTTTGAGGGTCCCCCCGGCCCCAACCCATCCCCCCCCCCACGCACGCACACACACACACACACACACACACACACACACACACACACACACACACACACACACACACACACACACACAAACACACGTGCGCACACCTCTCCCTGCATCCCTCTTACGGAATTCAGAGTGGCCAGACCAGTAAACTCCCAAGATATGTCAGCATTTCAGGAAAATTGCCAAATTTTGAAAACGATCCGCGCGCACACACACACACACACACACACACACACACACACACACACACACACACACACACACACACACACACACACACACACACACACACACACACACACACACAAATAACAGTTGATCCAGACACCAGTAGCAACCCCTCCCCTCCCAACTTTCCTTTATTTAGCGAGGACTTCTGTCCAGTCATAAAAATCGCATTTCTTCCACTGGTCTCACAAATCTGTAAGCGCAGAAATGTCACCACTCTTTTACAGGACAGAAAACTTCTAGATACTATACTGAACATGGCCGGCTTTGGCAAAAGTTCCTCTGCGTGCGTGCGTGCGTGTGTGTGTGTGTGTGTGTGTGTGTGTGTGTGTGTGTGTGTGTGTGTGTGTGTGTGTGTGTGTGTGTGTGTGTGTGTGTGTGTGTGTGTGCACGCGCGCGTGCGTGCCGGCGTCCAAGCGTGTGTTATAATCTTATCTTGAACTAGCAACTAACAACTCGTATCCCAGCCCAGTGATCTCAGACGAACTGAAACACTGGAACCACGGGTGGGTGTGTGTGTGTTTGGGGGTTTAACGTCCTTTTCCACCACATACGGGTGATACATGTATCAAAGACGGGGCAACGATGAAAAAGCCAGCACAAATATTTAGCCCCAGCCGGCATACGAACTCACGACCCGCGCATTAGAAGTCCAACGCTCTACCGTTCGGTCACCCCGGCTCCCCCACTGGAACCACGGAAGGGCAGACAGCAGACACAGCGGACTGGTGTAATTAAGTCAATGCATTCATAAGCTTTTCTCTAGGCGCCGTGTCGCGTGCGGTGCAAGTCTCCAAACTCCCCGTGCGGCGTCCGGTAGATTACGAGAATGGTCGTTTGATGGATACGGCGACCCCTGCCGGACGCGGCACGAACTGTGCAGTGCATCAGTATGCTTTGTGGGGAGGTAATCAGTCACGGTTGGCTCCCTTGGGGGAGTCATCTCCGACTGGTGCAGTAATGGGTACGTTACGTTACAATATCAAGCGCAGTTTGGTGTTTACGGTGGCTCAGGAGTGTCGGGTGACTTGTGAGGAGTAGCCAAGACGGAAATGGAAATGGAATGTAACTTTAATATTTTTCAAGGACTGATAAACAGAGGTAGGCCGCCTGTCTTCCATTTCGAACTTGCTATTCAGTGTGCACGGGTACAGGCATACAATAAAATGCAGAAAATACAAGCTTTACTGTGACAGCTGTTTGCTGCGACGTTCTAGACCGTACTCTATATACCTTGCCAGATTAAACAAACATGTATTGTTTTCATATAATAGGCGTAAGGTACTATAAGATCATAGTGTGTACTTATAATATTTCAGTGGGATAAATCTACTTCTAAGATCGTTAAGTGCGGTGCAAGTAAAAAGGAAATGAATTTCATCTTCCAAACGGTGATTACAGAGTGGGCAACTTAATAGTTGTTCGCTAGATGAATATCTTAACTTGTGTAGATTAGATCAGATCAGATGAGGATGAGCTGAGCTAAGGTAAGATACGATAAGAGTGGGTGGGTGGGTGGGTATTTGGGGGTTTAACGTCCTTTTCCACCACATAGGGTGATATCAAAGACGGGGCAACGATGAAAAAGCCAGCACAAATATTTGGCCCCAGCCGGGATCGAACTCACGACCCGACCATTAGAAGTCCAACGCTCTACCATTCGACCACCCCGGCTCCCCAAGATACGATAAGAAAAGGTAAGATAGGATAAGCACACTCCCAGCTACGAAAAAGAGAAGACTCCTTTCTTGTTCAAACTTTGGTCAAATGAATCTGTGTGCAATAACTGGAAAAGCCCCACACAACAGGGGAGCCGGGGGTGGTCGAATGGTAGAGCGTTGGACTTCTAATGCTCGGGTCGTGAGTTCGATCCGGGCTGGGGCCAAATATTTGTGCTGGCTTTTTCATCGTTGCCCCGTCTTTGATATCGCCCTATGTGGTGGAAAAGGACGTTAAACCCCCAAACACCCACCCACCCCACACAGAACAATTCTGAAAGCGGAAAATGTTTAAATGTCACTCGCTGACGTCAAGAGCTCATTAACCACTCCATATTCGTAACGCCACTGAGATGGACAACTGCCGCTTTCGAAGTTCTAAGGTTGTTTGCCAGAGGAAAGGATGTTTCATTCGGCCATTGTGATCGTTTTCGCGACTTTGTGGCTTCTAATATTAGAGAAATACCACTTTCTTTAAGCCTACGGTCCATTTTTGTACAGATTGGGACGCGAAAAAGCTGATAAAAATAGCAACCAATCAGTACCGTCTAGCTGGTCCTCACTGAGTCCGCAACCAAATAACGTCGCCTGCTCAGTACGCGGTACACTTCTAGAACAACTTACACGCTGTCCAGTGTCACCACGATGGTCTCAGATGCTATACTGTGACCCACGTGACTGATACTGAAGCACAGAGTCAGCGCATTTGATGGAAAGTTTTCCACACACTGTTGTAAGCCAGTCGTACATATTGAGACTTTATTTATTTATTTTTTTTTTTTTTTCACATTTCAAACATTAAGATACCTTTGTAAGCGTGATTTGACAAAATGCCCTTGTGAAAACCAACCCCCCCCCCCCCCCCCCAAAAAAAAAATCCAGACAAATTGTGCAAAAGAGTTACTGTCAGCAATCTTATCTGGGGTGAGCGGTGGTCTAATAGGTAGCGCGACGGATTTAGCCGCTGCGCTACTGAACGGCCGTCACCAATGTCATGGCGATGAAGCGTGGGTTCGAGCCCCATGTGATACCGGTTTTTCCTGGCTGCCGGGCTGCTCATCGGGGCTTTCTCTCCGGGTTATCCGGCTTTCCTCCCCCAGCAAAATTGTAATATATATATATATATATAGGATAGGTATTGGGTGGCGTTGCACCGAGGCGACGCGCTTCCCCCGAGGGAAGCATCCCGAATTTCCCGAAAGGGATAATAAAAAGTATCTCTTCACGTTCCTGCTTCGTGACATACGTGGTGGAAAAGGACGTTAAACTCCAAAACACCCACCCACCCACTCCTGCTTCGTGAATTCGCGTGGCAGTTTCCATTGGCTAGGCTCGCATTTATACACGCTTGATATTGACGCTGGTTCTCTTCTGCCTCTTTCTCGG
>JACVVK020000051.1:312500-347500 GCA_018292915.2 Batillaria attramentaria | reverse complement strand
TAGTGAAAGATCTTCATTTCAACTCCTGTTATTAAGTTATTGGCACAAGGAATCAAGAAATAAATGACACTTTGATAACCGAGTTATACTTTTGACAACTTAAGAAAGAAATGATATTTTGATAAATCGATGAAATGAACGTTTCGAAAAATAAATGATATTTTGATAAGTATGTAATATTTTCATAAACAATGTTATAAATAGTATTCTGATTTTAAAAAATGATATTTTGATAGATAAATGATACTTTGCTAGTTTGATAAATAAATAATATTTTGATCAATAAATGACGGTTTGATAAATAAATGACATTTTTCATAAACAAAGAAAACAAATAAATAAATGAATTCTGATTTGTGAAATAAATTCTTCATTTTCTTGTAGACTTTTCGCTTTTTCTCTCTCTTTCTCTCATTCTTCTTCATTCACGTCTTCTGTTTCTTCTTTTCAAAATGTCTAGGCTATTGAACGGAAATGAAACGTATGATGCCGAGTAGGTCGGGCAGCTTTCGAGGAAAAATCCTCTTCGGGGAAACAAGGTCGTCCGGACTAGATACGGAGGGATTTGTTAATTAGTTATTGAGAGCTAAACGCCGCGCAAGCAACAAAGACTAATCACTTGGCGGCTAATCAAGGTCCTTCACCGCCAGACTGAAATAACAATTCCCTTTTTTCCTATCTCTTTCTTTACAAATCTGTCCTATCATAACACTGTATTTGACGCCTCCGCCGCACATGTTTGTGTACTTATGAGCACACTTACAAGTTTTTGACTTGTTGTGCTCGACCTCGTGAAAATTGTGAGAGTGCCTATTTATATTTGTTCAAAATGAATAAAACTTTTTAAACCAAATAACAAGGAAGACAATAAAACAAGGTGAAAAGATATCTAATTATAAAAAGTCTATCCGGTTTAAATAATAATAAACCCGTTTACCTCTTGGTACATCGAACATATTAGAGGTCGAGGACAGTCCGTATTAGCTGAGGTGTCTAAATTTTATAGAACAGATTTGACTCTTTCTACTCATGTTGTCGGGGGGAACATCCCGGAACAACACCTTCAAAGAATCTGCACAGTAATGTTTGACGCGAATCTCAGCAAGATCCACGCACGAGATTAAGAAATGTGCGACTGTAAACGGCTCAGATACGGAGGGTAGGAGAGTTCCCCCCTCGACTGAGACCGGATCGAGAGAAGCATTGCCGAGCTTCGCGGCGCTGAGCAGACTGGAGCAAGGGAGGCTACACAGCGAAGCATCCGCGTGAAGCTCGCACGAGTTATGCGCGGTCGCAAGGTCTCGCAACAGAACTGTGGGGCGCGAGTGCCTGTGCTAATGATTATTGTTTTGTTTGTTGGGTGTTTGGTTGGTTGTTTTGGGTGTGTGATTAACTACCTGGCTGGTTGGTTGGTTGGTTAGGGGTGTGTGTGTGTGTGTGTGTGTGTGTGTGTGTGTGTGTGTGTGTGTGTGTGTGTGTGTGTGTGTGTGTGTGTGTGTGTGAGAGAGAGAGAGAGAGAGAGAGAGTGTGTGCGCGCGCGCCGCCGGGACGGCACAAAAACTTCGTGACTGAAGGTCCATGCATCTCTTGAGATTTTCTGTAAAAACACACACACACACACACACACACACACACACACACACACACACACACACACACACACACAGCCCAAAGCAGTAAAACTGCTTCTCAACGCTAGGCGGTCGAACACAAAATGTTCAGGACATCATAAGAAACAACAACAACAACAACTTAAAAAATCCAAACAAAAACAGGAAACAACAAAACCAGAAAAAACCTGTTAAAATCTGCACACCCTGTCCTCTGGCTTCCTAACATAATTTCGCCGCGTCCCTGCAGAGACAGAAAAATAGATAATAACAACAACAACAACAAAATTTAAACCCAAACAAAAACAGGAAACAATAAATCCAGAAAAAAAAAAAAACCTGTTAAAATCTGCACTCCGTGTCCGCTGGCTTCCTAACATAATTTCACTGCGTCCCTGCAGAGACAGAGAAATAGACAACAGTAAGCTGTTCATTAAGACGCGTGAGCTGATGACGTAAAGTGCCCCCAGTTTCACCACGGGGTGGCTCGAAACGACCGAAAACAGTGCAACGGGAATCCGCAAAACACAATAACAAGCTGGAAACATTAAAGGTTATCGTCCACCATTATCTCAGCCTAGCAGGGTCAAAATGGGGCTGTATTTTCTTGTTTTGGTGAGTACAGAGTGAGTTGATGTGGTCGTTTTCTCAAACCTTCAGGCTTTTTTTTTTTTTTTTTTTTTCTTTTTTAATTCACGTTTGGATGTTCTCAGTGTCGATGTAAATTGTAGGGGAGCCGGGGTGACCGAATGGTAGAGAGCTGGACTTCTAATGCTCGGCCGGGTCGTGAGTTTGAATCACGGCTGGGGCCAAATGTTTGTGCTGGATTTTTCATCTGTGCCCTGTCTTTGATATCACCCGTATGTGGTGGAAAAGGACGTTAAACCCCCAAACACTTACCTACCTACCCGATGTAAACTGTAACTAGAGCTGTATTTTGCTTGTTTTGAGCTTCCAGAGGGAGTTCGTGTGAACATTTTCTCAAACCTTCCGGCTCATGTTGTTTTGTTGTTGTTGTTGTTTTTTAATTCACGTTTGGCAGGTTTGTCGATGTAAATTTGTAACCAGAGTTGAATAGCAGGCCAGGCGTGCAGCCTTCACTTGGAGTCGGTGAACTTGAGGGGGCAGTCGGCATCGCCGCGTTCTGGAAGCGTCTGAAGACTCATTTCTCTAGCTCTAGTGCGCATCTGCACGTTTGCTTTAAAAGCCTCTCCCGAAGCGCCACGTATGTGGTGAAAAAGGACGTTAAACGCCCAAACACCCACCCACCCGTCACCCCTATGTGCCCTGAGCACTCGGTTAGGGTGAAGCCGTGCGCTATACCAAGTCTTCATTATCATCAACATCGTCATAATCATCATCAACATCATCGTCATAATCATCATAATCGTCGTCGTCGTCATCATCATCATCATCATCATCATCATCATCATCATCATCATCATCATCATCATCATGTAAGATCAGTGTCTAGATGCATCCCGACACACACCGACGCAATCAGGGGCCTGATGCACGGAACGAGACCAGTCTAGTCTGGGACTTAGCTCTCCGCGTCTCAAACTTGTTATGTCAGGACTATCATCAGCGTGTGTTACCGCTTAGTCCCTGAGATAGTCGTAAACTTGCCTTAATCTCCGTTATGTATCTCGTATTAATGTTTTAGTTTTAGCCAATCTTGTCTCGGACTTAGATCTGTTGCACACTAACACGATCTGTCTATACCCGGGAAGCTACGTTCCGCCAAGAGTTATAATGATTTGTGTGTGTGCGTGCGTGCGTGCGTGCGTGCGCGTGCGTGCGTGCGTGCGTGCGTGCGTGCGTGCGTGCGTGCGTGCGTGCGTGTGTGTGTGTGTGTGTGTGTGCGTGCGCGCGTGCGTGCGTGTGTGTCTGTGTGTGTGCGTGCGCGTGCGTGCGTGCGTGCGTGCGTGCGCGTGCGTGCGTGCGTGCGTGCGTGCGTGCGTGTGCGTGTACGTGTACGTGTGTATGTGTGTGTGTGGCAAGGTCAGTACACTGAACAGAAAGAAACATGCACTTCCCACAACAGAATGCAATTACGTCCCTCCAAAAAACATGTTTTAACATCTGTTCATATAGCATACGCTCCTTTGACTCCACATGACACATTCGGGCAACATCATAAACAACTAGATGCCAACATCCGCGCAACACCACCTTCGAGACATTCAGGATAAAGAAGTTTTCAGGATAAAAAAAAAAAAAGAAGTTTCTGTTTTCGCTACAGTTACAGAAACCTCAGTTCCATCAGCGTCAGTTTTCCGCGTAGGAATAAAAACGTATTTGTCAGAACAATCGAAAACCTTTTCACGTCTTCGCAAACACGGGTAAGCTGATCCGCGCAGATTCTTGCTTTTGACATTTCTTGCTTTGTTGTTAATCTGTGGGGCACTTTGACACAGCTACACGCGCTCTGGTCGTAACCGCTGAGCTATTGAGGAACCTCCAGAGCTTTTGTTTCTCAGGGGAAGGAAGAATATTCACACATAAGAGTCCGTTGATAAGAGTCCGTTAACGAGACTTTCAGCTGAAGGTGAACATCACTGGTTTGGTTCGCGAGTTAGGGGTAGGTATGCTGCTCTTCTACAGTCTTCACAAAAAGTTAAGGACCAGTCAACATAATGGGTGACAGTTTCAATAAATCAGAAAAAATAAACGAATAAGATTTTTCCTGTAAAATTCGGTAGCAAGGTTAATGGGTCATTAGTGCACATGGCGACCACTGTGTGGATGGCACGTGCGCGTCACACAGCATGCTTGGCGCGTTTGAAAATTTGCAATTTCGGCAAAACTAGACCGAGTTTGAGTGTTCAGTGAGCGATACCTGGGGCTTTCTGCACGGCAAAAATGAGATGCAGGTCAAAGAATGCATCCCTGGTTATGAACTGTGGTCATTTGCTTGCCTACATAAGCCGCCGTTTCAGCGATGTTCAGCACTACACCAGCATGCCACCACGACAAAAGTTGAATGATATTTGCAAGTGGTCCTTAACTTTTTGGGAAGGCTGTAGGACACGGGGAACCCCTGACACGAAGTGGTAAAAAAAAAAAAAAAAAAAAAAGAAGTTGCGTTTTTCACTGCCTCCTTACAGCTACAATCTCTAATAACCTTCCCAGTCCTCGGCGCTTCAGCCAACTGAACTACACCCATCGCTCGCCTGCAGGGCCGCGCCGCACCGCAGAACTGTTTACACCATTTCGTGAAATCGCATCGTCTCAATCATTATGCAATCTGCATGGCAGGGAGCCACGACATGCCATCGACAGTAACTCTAGATTAAAATTAGAGAGAGAGGGTTAGGGAGAGAGAGAGAGAGAGAGTAAACGTACGTTCTGTTGTCGGTTAGCATCGTCAACAAGCTCATAAAGATCTCTAAGATTGCACCTGTTCATTGTTTTTGTCATCTCCTCACCAGCCTGTGAATGGTTACGGAGAGCACGTCAAGTTTTATCTAGTGTGTCGATCTACACGCACACACACACACACACACACACACACACACACACACACACACACACACACACACACACACACACACACACACACACACACACACACACACACACACAGAGTTCTGTCAATCCCTCAGACATTACTGCTGCTGGGCAGAGAAGAAGTATGTTTTGACAGCAGTTTTCAAGGTGGGGACCGAATCTATGGTTATGCCTTAAGTTTTTTCTTTTCTTCCAAAGGGTGGGTCCTTGGGCGAAAACCAATCTTAAAAAAAAAACAAACAAAAAAACAGGGACCGACTTGACTCCGTCCAGATCAAATGTACATCCTCAACCCCCTCCAACCCAACAAAGCCATCGATGGATGTAAGTTTGCTGAAAACGAATCCCCGGCAGATCCATGCTGAATATACATTTTGTTTGCACGAGTCGTCATTCGATATTCCAGGCTTGACTCATATTTGTCCACGAAAATCTGTGTCTACAGTAAAACTGAAAATGTCGATAATGTTCTTGGGTCACCACACAACTATTTGCTGTCTCCTTGTTAGTCTGTGATACACACACACACACACACACACACACACACACACACACCAGATGTACAAATATTTGAAAAGAAGATGATTTTTTTTTTTTAAAGAAAAGGATTTCTGTTTAATTTTTCCTCGTGGCGTTGATGTCGTGAAATGTCAGGGACTTAATACCTCAGGGACTGGAATCCGAAATGTCATCTGTCATATTGGTCTTGTTGATGGTGGCGGTAATGGTGGTGGTGGTGCTGCTGCTGACGTTGTTGTTAAAGATCTAAGCTCCCAACAAAAAGCTGTCCGAAGTGTGAAAAAAGTTTACTGTGACTCCTTCGACTGTGCATAATCCAGATAACTCTGTCACAGTTGCAGAGTTTTCGGCGCTTCGGGTACCCTTATAAAACCAGAGCACGAGTTTGCCGTGACATTATTTGGCTTTTGGTCAGTGAGCGTGACACATCGCTACACTGTCTAGCGGTTGTTGAGTGCTGCACGATCTTTCTCGCTCAGTGTCAAAACGCAAACTGAGCTGTGAAATCAGGCTGCCCTCGGCCTTTATTTGGGTTTCAGGGACGCTGAAAACTCTGCAACAGTGACAGAGTTGACTGTGCTTGCACGGTCGACTCTGTAAAAAAAAAATTCACACTTCGGACAGCTTTCTGTTGGGAGCTTAGATCTTTAAGCGTGGCCTTGCTGTTGTTGTTGGTTGTTGGTGTTGCAGATGTTGTGGTTGTTACCTGGCTGTGGTTGTTACCTGGCTGTGGTTGTTACCTGGCTGTGGTTGTTACCTGGCTGTGGTTGTTACCTGGCTGTGGTGGCGTTTGGCTGCCTGCTGGTTTGGAAGCTTCTTGCCGTTTGGGTTTTGTTGTTGTTGTTGTTGTTGTTCGTGTTGTTTGTTTGTTTGTTTGTTTGTTTGTTTGTTTGTTTGTTTGTATTATTCAAGGGGGTAGGATGTAATCAGCTTTTTCAGAGTTTTGTCGCAGTGAAACTTCCGAAATAAATTTTCATAAACAACAACAACACGAGCAACAGCAACAACAACAACAACAACAACACCTTAATTATTATTAATTAACCGCATCATTAGAACACAGCACCTTCGCCAACATACACACACAGCGATGCATATCAGCCTGTCTTCACTAAGTGCCAGCACTGAACAAGCAGCAAGAATGAAGACTGACAGCAGAAGAAGTGGGAAGGATGCGGAACGCTGCTAGACTTGACTGGCCATTTGTCGAGTCGTCTGCTTTACTACCTTGAGGCTGGGCCAAGTCAGTCAAGTGGTTTCCGCGTACCACTCCCAGGTAGGTGAGGTTCGATGCACCAGGTCACATGATACATTTCTGTTTCTTCTACTTTTTGGCTCGTTCTAATGTCAGGCGGCACGCTTCCCTTTAAAGATCTAAGCTCCCAACAAAAAGCTTTCCGAAGTGTGAAAAAAATTTACAGAGTCGACTGTACAAGCACAGTCAACTCTGTCACAGTTGCAGAGTTTCAGCGTCCCTGAAACCCCAATAAAAGCCAAGGGGAGCCTGATTTCACAGCTCAGTTTGCGTTTTGACACTGAGCGAAAAAGATCGTGCAGCACTCAACATCCGCTAGACACTGTAGCGATGTGTCTCGCTCACTGACCAAAAGCTAAATAATGTCACGGCAAACTCGTGCTCTGGTTTTATAAGGGTCCACGAAGCGCTGACAACTCTGCAACTGTGACAGAGTTGATGGGATTATGCACAGAAACAAAAGGTGTCTGCAGTCCCTAGCTACAGGGTGCTAGTTTTAATTTTTCTTTTTCTCGCCTGGCTTCCGTCGGCCGTAGCCACTCTAGCCGATGAGTGGCCGGTGAATCTAGGCTGGTCCAATTATCTATGAGGAAAACGTTCTTGTTTACGCATCCTCGGGAAACAACTGTTGAGCGCTGAAGAGAAGAAGGAGGTCCATCCACTGTGGTTACAGACCGGTATTAGTTTCCGGGTCATGTAGTAAGAACTTCCGCTAAATATAGTAGAAAATCTTTACCCCTTTTAAAATTTGTGTGCATAGTTAAAAAAAAAGGGGGGGGTGGGGCAATCTGGTGCATTTTGTTGGCTTTGTAAACAAGTTTCATGTCAGGTTATTAGGGGAAAATGAGGCTGGCTTGTGGACTATTTGTATTCATGCGCTGCTGGCACAGGAGCCAGCAGACGACCGTGGAATGAGGGGGTGTGTGGTTGCTGCCAACATTGCAAAAAAACGGAATATTGGAATTTGTTGAAATTTACTCTACACATGAGTCTATGGCTGCCTGATTTTTGTGATTTTTTGGGTGAATTTTAAAGCATTTCTAAGGTGTCATCTGCAACCTTATGTGTAAGAGGAATACGTGTATATAGCGTTTTCCTCCAAATTCTGGTACGTAGCCTGTACGTGCAACTTCCGGCGCGGAGTGCGGCGTCAGGGACTCAGTTCGAGCGCCAGCCTAGGCGGGATAGGAGGGTGGGTGTCTTGGGAGTTTAACGTCCTTTTCCACCACATACGGGTGATATCAAAGACTGACGGGGCAACGATGAAAAAGCCAGCACAAATATTAATTGGCCCCAGCCAGAATTCGAACTCACGACCCGAGCATTGGAAGTCCAACGCTCTACCATTCGGCCACCCCGGCTCCCCTCTAAGCGGGATAGGAGTTTGAGGGGGTTAATGCTAGTAATTTTATGCTCACAGATCGCTCTGATATGAGCTGTTTTCGTCGTATCGACCATCAGTCTGGACAGTGGCTGGAATGCTGGCACTGAGCCAACAGAAGCGTACTCGATAATGCGGCGACCACACTGAGCACTCCTGTAGTCGTGTAACAAAAGTCGTAGAGTTTGCATGTTCGGCCGCTCGCGTGTAAACAAGTGTAAACAACACTGTATCGGATTAATCATCAAGACAGAGTATTTCGAGCGTACAGGCGAACTCACGAGCGAAACTGTGCCAAAACATAAGCTGGCTTAGCTGGCAAAGATAGAATTAAGAAGTTTTTTTTTGTTGTTGTTGTTTTGGGTTTTTTTGGGGTTTTTTTTTTTTTTTTTGGTTTTTTCTTTTGCTTGTTCGCTTCTTTTTTTTTTAAGCTTACTCCTAACGTTGCTAGGTTTCCTCTGACAGCGTGAACTGGGCCTGTATAGTGAACTTGATACCGCTTGTCCATCCCTGGGTTTCATGAAAACACCACGCTCCGTCAAGTGTTCTTGTCCTGCTCTGTGGAACGCCCTGCCGCCTTACTTGAAATCCAGCACCTCCACCGAATCTTTCAGGAGCCACCTGAAGACCCGTCTTTTCTCAAAGTTTTGATGCAGACCACCCCCCATCTCCCTGCTGCCCCCCACCCCCACCCCACCCCTCCACCCCTTTCCTGTTTTAGTTAAAACTTATTTCTCCCACTCCCCCCGCGCTACGAGCATGCTGCGCATGGAGTTTTATTTTCAGCGCGTTACCAGACATCATCATCATCATCATCATCATCATCATTTGTCCAGTTTAGCGGAGGCTTCTCTCCGGGCCGGTTATCCGGCTTTCCTCACCCAACATAACTCAAAATTAAAAAATAGGATAGATAGGTTGGGTTTTCCTCTCCCTCCCCACCCCAATAACCTGCTCATTGGGCTGAACCACAGACGTAGAAAAGATAAACCCCTGCGGTGCCGGAAGTGTGACGCCGCCGCGCGCCATGTTGCGAGTACCTGGTGCCAGACGCTATCAGCGCGCATAGCATCGGCGCTTTATCTACACGTGTTCTCACAATTTCCTGGTGAATTTTATTTTCACACAAGGAGTGATATCTGAAAGTAAGTCTCTTCTTTGTTTTTCCTGTGTTTCTTTGAACAGAGAGAGAGAGAGAGAGAGAGAGAGAGAGAATGTGTGCTTTCTGCTACTTGACTAAATCGTTAACTCTCTCAGCCGTACACTGGGGTGTGTGAGGGCTGTTATGCTCAGCTTTGGGCAAAATCATCAAGCGCATAACGTTGGGTACTCGACCATCCTCTGAGTTCTGGTATCGCAAGATGGCCGCCGCGTAGCGACTCACAAGCAGCGGTGGCAGTGTGCGGCGGGGGTCTATCTTTTTTACGTCTGTGGGTTGAACTACTAGTCCAGGGTCGACTCGCATTTCAGATCTAACCACGCAGCTGGCGTCATGATTTATAATGACGTTTTCGTCAAGACATGACGGCGGGCATGACGTAAGTTTTCCTACGTCATTGTCAGGGTTAGACTTGCAGAGAATGTACTGTAACCGATACTCACCCGAGTCAGACCCGAGTAGTCTAGAGGAGGTAAACTAGGGTTGAACGCAGGCTGTAGTCTCAGACAGACAGACCTTAGTGTGTTTTTGTTGTTTTGCGCCGAAGGTCCCAACTGGATTAGGTACGAGACGAAGGAACCGACCCATGACGCTAGCTAGCTCAGTAATCATGCCGGCGGACAGGATAAACACGATTCAAGGCAGGAATGCCCGAAGGTCCATGAGCTCCGATTCTGCGGCGAAATATCGGCGTGTGACATTTCTAGACTTCAAAGAAACGACTTTTGTTTTGGAAAAGATCAGCTTGTGATTGCGACCGTACGCTCGAAATTGTGTATCTGTTGGGGTTAGCGTGACACTGAATGCGTTATCTGTGAAAACCCTATGCGAAACTCGCAGTTTTACTTCAAATCTTCAGATCACTAGAATCCACTTCACAAGCCACTTTTACGCAGTCTGCAGCGGTCAGGGCCCGTATGTAAAACTCGAGGTTAATTTAACCCACGGCTACGGGCCTAACCCAGACTAGGACAAAAGAAACCCCAAAATAAAATTAGATAAAAGCAGGAAGCGAAGAAAGAAAGTCAACAATCCTTCTATAACGGCACAGGCACCTTGGTGGAATGGACCCTCTTCCTGATTTAAAACCAAAAACAACAGAAAATGTAACCATAGAGTTAGTTTAGTTCGAGGTTAGATTCTAACCCGGGGGCTAAACTCCCTAACCCGGACTTTCACATGCGGGCCCAGGGCCTAACAGGAAGGCCCCACGCCTTGCGTAATAGTGGCTTGAAGTGGCTCCTACTGGTGTGCGGTGGCCTGTTCTTTTTAACCAGTCTTATCATATAGCGGGCAGGGGGTGATCGGGCTCGATCGGGCTCGTAAGAGTTAACTTAAACTGGCGTTTGACGGCCATGCCAACGAAGAAAACTTCAAAACGTCCCGAAACTCTCCTGGTACGGTCCGCCTTTTACAAGACTCGGATCACGGATCGATTCAGTCTGCCATTGCAATGCTGCCATAATGTGTTTGTTCCTCCATGAACATTACCGCCCATCAGCTGTGCTTGTTCGCGCTCGTTGCTTGTCTGGTTTCCACGGCCTGTGTTGCAATTGACTAGTTTGGACCAAGACTGTGGCAGACGCTGGGCAAATTCAAACTGAATACTTTAGTAATCCCAGTCGAGAAATTCTTAGTCACTACATCTATAAGAACCACATAATCACGAGGGCATGTAGAGCAGTGACATACTCGTACTGTATAATCTATGTGATACCGGTTTTCCTGGCTACCGGGCTGCTCAGCGCGGTTTCTCAGCGGGATCTCCGGCTTTCCCCGCCAAGCAAAATGAAAAAATAGGGTCAAAAGGTTAATATGGGTAAAAAAAAAAATGGGTAAAAAATAGGATAGGTGAATTGGGTTGCGCTGCACCGCGGCGACGCGCTTCCCCCGAGGGAAGCAGCCCGAATTTCCGGGAAGGGATAATTAAGCAAAACAAATCACCCACCATTTTGGCTTATGTCTCATCAATGCCTGTCTGTACTCAAAGTGTCCATGCGCCTTCTGTTCGATGAACTGCTACTGAGAATGGGCCGGCAAAATATGCTGGATGTACGTGTGATGAGTAGTGCACTGCTGAGCTCCTCCCCCCCCCCCCCCCCCCCACCCCCGAGGCGGCAACACTGTGGAATTGGTGATTAGTTTTTCCTGGCACCGACTGTGGTATTTCAGGGCTTCCCCCTCCGGCCCCGGAACAGCAAAACACGACTGACAATGAATACACCGCAAAGTAAACGTCTGCAAATCAGCTACGCGACCGCTCAGGGCTAGAGTAATTCTTCTAAATGCTGCTTACATGCTATTTGGCATTGGTACAATTGTCTGTTTGGCCAAAAAAATGTTTGTTTTTGTTGTTGTTTTGGGTTTTGTGGGGGTTTTTTGTTTGTTTTTTTTTTTTTTTTTTTTTTTTTTTTCTTTTTTTTTTTTGGGGGGGGGGGGGGGGTTGAAGCCGGATTTCTCTGCATTTCAGTCCTCTCGTATTTAAACAAGTGGTTGTTTGAGCAGTTAATATAAAATAAAGCCATAAGCATGCAATGTTCTTAAATTGTGCAAAATTAATTTCAACTGGACTAAATTAAATTTTTATCATACCCCGTTCTGCCCTGACCCGGACGCGCGCACGCGCACACACACACACACACACACACACACACACACACACACACACACACACACACACACACACACACACACACACACACACGGCACCAGCTTTGTACCAGTCCGCACGGTATTCTGGCGCGTACACAGACTCTCTCTCTGTCTCTCTCTCTCTCTGTCTCTCTCTCTCTCTCTCTCTCTCTCTCTCTCTCTCTCTCTCTCACACACACACACACACACACACACACACACACACACACACACACACACACACACACACACACACACTGCACAGGGCACCGACTTTGCACAAGTTTACCTCGTACTCAAACACCTTGTGTGTTGACTGAATGAACTATGATTATGTTATGCAGAAATGGGTTGGGTAAGGTTAATGCATCAGCACACCTTGTCAGCATATTTACCTAGCCTCCCTCAAACAGCTGGCGTATACATCAGAGAAATCGATCGCTGTACATGACATTAGGTGTCCTGTAATTGCATCATATAATATAATTATGCAGTGTGCATGATCCCGCAACCGTGTCACGGTGTAACTACTGAAGTGACTGCAGTGTATGACGATGGTGACTTATATGTTTGTGGCCGTCAGTCTCAACGGAACACCTGTCAAATAATTCGAAGCACGTCAACAACGACAACAATATCCCCCCCTTCCCCAAGTTCCCCCTTTCCCCCACCCACAAGAAAACAAACCTAAACCAAAAAACAAATGAAAAAAACAAACCGATTCGTCCCATTACTGACTCTGTGTGTGTGTGTGTGTGTGTGTGTGTGTGTGTGTGTGTGTGTGTGTGTGTGTGTGTGTGTGTTGTGGGCTGTGGACTGAAGGCCGGACTGAGGGGGGGGGAGGGGGTCAGTGGAGGTGGTGGTTGGACGATGCGCGTCCAGAAAGTCTCAGTTAGTGGTCTATCCCATATTTCTCCATAAAACTTTCCAAAAAAAAAAAAAAAAAAAACCCCTAAGATACATCACACCGCCACTGTGTACTAGCCGCCCCATAACGCTACGACGAGCGCAAATTGACTGACGAAGTGACGCACACCATAAAACATGTCTACATCCTGCATTATTTTTTTTTCCACGAAGTCAGTTTGCAAACTTTGCTCAACGGTTTGGCGGCGCTGTCGGAGAGTGAGATGCACCCGGATGATTGCCAGAAACTGACAAGGTGCGGGGAAAGGTAGGGTGTGAAATCTGACAAAACAAAGCGAAAACACGAGGCTTGCCAGACACAGACCTGACACCTTGGTCGTACCTCCCGCGTGTAGGTTGCTGCCGAAGATACACGGACGAAAGTGCAGGTGTACTGTTGTGTAGTATACCGGCAAAATCGGTACTGTCAGAAGCAACCGCGCGCGCACACATTCACATTGACAAGGATGTGCGTGCGCGCGCGCGCGCACACACACACACACACACACACACACACACACACACACACACATACACACAGAGTTAACACATGTGCACATGGCCAATACTAGTGAAGAAGTTAAACTACCAATAGCCAACATAAACAAAACAAGACGAGGTGGAGCCGAGATCAGTCAGTGCAGAGCCCATTATCAACGAAATATGCACAATGAATAGGGCCGTCATCGACGGACACAGGCACCCACCTGCCCCCCCCCCCCACCACCACCACCACCAACCCCACTATACACACGTAATGTGTACACATGTGCACACGGCACCCAAGATCGACACTGAACAATAGGAAGGCGGGGATGGATGGAGACCCCATAATCAAACAACATCTTAAGTACACAGCTTCAAGTAAGTACGCAGCAACTTTTCAGTAGCCACCACCGCCTGCCAATCCAAACACCAAAAAATGAAGATAATCACTATTAATCAGGGACTGTAAGGTGTGCACGCCGGCCGGATGCATGGAAAGTAACATCGTGTTGATAGCGCTCTTAAAGGTCTGCAAGCTCATTGAAAAGCTACAAACAGTGAGTTTAAAAACAAACAAACAACAACAAAAACTATCCGACTGTACAAAATGCAAGTCAACTCTGTCACAGTTACAGAGTTTTCAGCGTCCCTGAAACCTCTATAAAAGCGAACGACAGCCTGATTTCACAGGCCATTTTGTGTTTTGACACTGAGCGAGTAAGATCGCAGTGGCAAGTCTTCTCGTGCAGCACACACACACACACACACACACACACACACACACACACACACACACACACACACACACACACACACACGCTAGACACTGCAGCGACGTGTCTCGCTCACTGACCAAAAGCACAATGAAGTCACTGCAAACTCACGCTCTGGTTTAATAATGGTCTCCGACGCGCTGAAAACTCTGCAGCTGTGACAGAGTTGCCTGCATTATACACAGCCGCAGGAGTCGCAGTATAAAATAAAATATAAAAAAAACACAATGTTGGCGACGTTGTTCAGATTGCAGACCTTTATCAGTTAGCTCGGAACGTAAGTTTCCAAGTGACAGTTTAAGAGATACTGGCGCCAGCCGGGCTGGAGCCATCAAAGAGAACTATCCAAAAACTTCCAATGGAAACAACAATTTCCTGAAGATTAACGTCTACCACGTGGGACTGAAGAACCCCAGCAGCTCCAAGCATTTGCTTATTGATACCTGTACCTGTACGGTGCCTAGCCCCGATGGCTCTGTGGGTCGTGGATTGATCAAAGACCAAGACCCCTTACTACTACTGTTTAAAGTGTTGTTTTTCGTCCATCACGGCATTAATGACCATGGCATCAATCTGTTGGAGCTGAGTGGATGCGATGCGTCCGGAGATGACGGATGAGTCCAATCAGTCCGGGTACGGAATTCTCTTGCACAGGTAGGACAATCGTACATGTGTGGGTCCGGCTGTGGAGTTGCTGGCAGCTCTAGCCTTTCGGGCAGCGCGTTCGCTTTGTGCGTTCTGGATTCTCTGCTCCTCTGCTGTGTGGGCGCCACGTGTGATTGTGCTGCGCCAGGTGGGGCGGCGATCTTGCGCAAGGCTCTCCCAGGAGGACACCTTCAGAGAGTCCTTGAAAACCTAACTACTACTACTACCACTAAGTGCATTAAACGGCAGGAGGTTGGGCGCCAGACAAATCCTCATTATTATTAGTAGTAGTATTAATTCCATCTTTGCTAAGCGGCCAGCTTATGTTTTGGAACAGTTTCGCTCGTGAGTACGGCTGTACGCTCGAAATACTCTATCCGCTTAAAGATTAGTACAGCTCTTAATGCGATACAATGTTGTTTACACTTTGCGCGAGCGGTCGAGCATTCAAATTCTACAACTGTTGTTACACAACCGGAGCGCTGATCAGTGCAGCGTGGTCGCCGCGTTATCGAGTACGCTTCTGCTCGCTCAGTGCCAGCATTCCAGACGCTGTCACTGTCCAGGTTTCTAAATGGTGTGATGATACAGATACCACGAAAACAACTCAGATCTGTGATCTGTGAGCATAAACTGAAATGGTAGCATTAGCCCCTTTGATATAGGCGGTTTACCTCTATCCTATTTTACGGATACCAGTTTTCGTGGGAGTCCAATTCATTTGACTCTCGCTGACGACAGACAAATGAATTGGACTCCTGTTCATGGGGTGCCGCCATGTAGTAAGAAGAGGTACGGTGCACGGTCCTTCAAAAATGCAGCTGCCAAACTGTGGAACTCTCTTCCTGAGACAGTGAAGGAGGCAGTCAGCATTACCGCATTCCGAAGGCGCCTGAAGACTCATCTCTTCAGTGCATCATTCCGGTAATCATATGCACTTTTTTTTTTTGTTGTTGTTATTTTTGTTAAACTATCTTTCTTTTAAAAACCTCTCTCTAAGTCGCGTGAGCACTCAGTTTGGCTGGAGCCGTGTGCTGTGCCAAGTCTCCAATCATCATCATCATCATCATCATCATCATCATCTAGCCAATCGGTGTATTAACTCATTCTGCCCGAGCTATTCTAGTCGTAATTAGATTTCAGTCCCCACTACCTCGCTACGACTATAATCGTAACAGTCAGTAGTGTGCGAAATGGGCCGCTAGCCGTTACAAGGTTTTCTTGGAGTGATCACCCTTAGAAACGACATAATTATTATTATGTTAGCGTCAGCATAGAGAGGGTTAAGACTCTGAGATGTTGCTGTTGACCGTTGGTGGTTTTCCGTAATCCATGTGAACGCAAGATTTCCAACTGGACATGTCAGTCGGCAGAAGCATCTCACTGGCAAAACCTTGAAGGGTGTTGTTGTTGTTGTTGTTGTTGTTGTGTTTGTTGTTTTGTTTTCTACAAGAAGATCAAAGAAATCCGGCAGAACTGATACAAAATTCTCACACTGCGAAAAATGATGCACATCTGAAACACCAGACACAGAGAGAGAGAGAGAGAGAGCAACTTGAAAGCCACAACTTGAAAGCGGAGCCGTGAGCATCTGATCTGCAGCTCACCGTGTTGCAATCCAGATAATTGTTCTGAGTGTGTCTATATACTTCATAGCTGGCCTCGAACGCTTCCTTTTCCTCAAGTCAAGGGTGAGGTGGATGAATCGTAAATGAAAATAGCACCACACTTCTGTGGATCAGCGTGAGTGCTTCTGATGGTTTTGAACTTAGAAGCTCTTAAGTTACAGAAACAGAAATAGAGTCAGTTCTGAAGTTTTCGGAAATTGAAACGGCAGCCGGCGTGTAATAAAGAGGTCAGAATTCCAAAATGCTTAACTCTTTCTATGCTGAGAGTTTTTCGTAGTAACATGCTGACTGATGGTTGCTTTCCTTTGACTGAAAGCGACCCGTTTTGCCAGCGCTGTATTTAGTTCGGCACTTTTATGACGTCATGGCTGAAGATAAAAAACAGAAAGCTAGCGTTTCTGTAAATCGGACCCTTTGTGAAACCTGGTCAATTTGGAATAGGCGCATTTAAATGTCATCACAGATATTTTCAGCGATGTCAGTGATAAGGCAAGAGCGTATTGATGAGCCAAGCACAGGTGTTACTGTAGAAGTATGATGTGGATTGAAATCTTCCAGACACGGCGCTGATTCTCTGAAACTCCTTCGCCAGAAATACGTGACAGAAGACAGACTTGATCCGCACAATCTCTGAGCTGGTAATGAACAAGGACTGGCGCGTGCTGAAGATCTACCTCAACAACCATGGGCGGCTGCAGAGGGCATTTGTGTGAAACAAATGAAACTGTTCGCTCAAAGCCATGAATAAAAACACGACTATGGCGAATGTTTGCACCCACCACGCTGACAAAGGAAATTCAGCAACCATAACAGACACACATTTTCCATGTTTTTTTTTTCCCCCTAGAGTTGTGAATATTATAGACCTTTTTAAAAGCATGGTACCATTAAGGCCTGTGTCAAATTTCTTTACTGCCAATTAACTCTTTCACTGCCAGACGCGTTTCGGTTCACTCACGGATAACCTCTCTTCACGTCACTCTGCTGTAAACAGGAATCAAAACCTGTACTGCATCAAAGAGCTTTTTCTCCTTAACTACTGGAAAATACAGATTTAACATGTTCAGCTAATGTAACAGGTGACCTACTCGTGCCAGTCGTGAAATAATGCGACTGCGGCAGTGAAAGGGTTAAGGCCAAAGACATGTTAGAACGCTGCCCTAGTCCACACCAATCTGATGTTCTAACATTGGCCAAAGAGTGTACAGACGAGGTCGCTTAGATCGAAACAGCTGTCCACACGGGTGGGTGGGTGGGGGTTTGGGCGTTTAACGTCCTTTTCCACCAAATACCGGTGATATTAAAGACGGAGCAACGATGAAAAAGCCAGCACAAATATTTGCTGGACCAGAACACAAACTCGGCCTCTCTTGAAGAGAACAAAATCACATTTCTATTGCGGCAACTGTAAACTTGGAACTGTGAGCGGCAGGCCGTTTTCTCTCCTACCATGACCTTTTACTTTGCCCTGTCCCCTCCCCCCTCTTTCCTATCATTTTCTCCGCTTCTTTTCTTCTCTCTGTGCTGGGGAGCCGGGGTGGCCGAATGGTAGAGCGTTGGACTTCTAATGCTCGGGTCGTGAGTTCGTATCCCGGCTGAGACCAAATATTTGTGCTGGCTTTTTCATCGTTGCCCCCTCTTTGATATCACCCGTATGTGGTGGAAAAGGACGTTAAACCCCGAACACCCACCCTTCTCTCTGTGCTATGAAGAAGCTCTGGTATCCAGAATTCTCACCCACCCATAACCCCAGTCACATGGCTAAAAGTCAAGAGGTATCATTGGCTTGGTTCCAGAGTTAACCCACCCACAGCCATCCCCTCCCCCTCCCCATCCCCACCCAAGCCCTCTCCGAGTCAGTCCTGGATCCGCCCTTGACGCTACACCTCCCCGACTCGCTTACCTCTCACCGAATGGTACTTCATTCCGTGCGTAGACAACACCGCTAGTGATGGAATCTTCAGCAGGAAGGGATGGGAACGACAAAAGGAGGGTAGGGATGAAGAATTGCATGTGTCGACAGGTAAACGACCTAATCTCCATCTCGGCTCCTCCTGAAGGTGTAGGCGAAACATTCCAGGGTAGGTGTTTATTCGTTTTCTTGATCAAAGTACAAGACAGGCCGAGGTAAAACGGGTTAATTCCATCTTTGTAAGGCTAACCTATGTTTTAGAACAGTTTCGCCTGCATGCTCGAAATACTCTATCTTAATGATTAGTACAGCTCTTAATGCGAAACAAGGTTGTTTACACTTTGCGCGAGAGGTCGAACATCCTCTACGACTGTTGTTACACTGGTGGAGGGGAGGGGGGAGGGTAACGTCCTTTTCCACCATGTAAGGGCGATATCAAAGACGGGGCAACGAGAAAAAGGACCAGCACAAACATTTGGCCCCGGCCGGGACTCGAACTCACGACCCGAGCATTGCGAGTCCAACGCTCTACCATTCAGCTGTCCGGGCTCCCGGAGAGCTCAGTCAGCGTGGTCGCCGCGTCACACAGTTCGCTTCTGTTAGCTCAGAGCCAGCATTCTACTGATAGCTGATATACCATTTTAAAATAATAATAATAATAATGAGTAGTCTATTGTATAGGCGTTTTACCCTATTTTTTTAGTGAATCGGCTCAAAGCGCCGCGAACTCAACCCGACACACACGCTCACGTGAATCACACGCATTCTCTCACACACTGGACAAACACATTACAATCACGTGGTGCGAAGGGTCAGCTCAGCTATTTAAATTTCGGAATTTAGAATTGCATTTATTTTTTCAAATTTGATGGGCTGAATATTTCCAAAGCAGAGGGGGAGGAAGCCGGAGTACCCGGAGAGAACCCCCGACGATCGGCCCGAATGAACGGTGCCACATACGAGAAGGAAAAATTCTTTGCCCCGAGTGGGACTCGTACCCCAGACCTCTCGCATTGGTGACAAGTCTCTTAACCACTAGATCACCGACCGCCCTGAAAAATGTGACCGGAAATGGTCAGGGGATTAGCTCACGTCCGTCATTTTGCAGTCACTCGCTTGGCATACGGTACGGTACGATAATGATGACGGACACTGATGACTACAAACTAGACGACACAACACAGAGAGGGGCGGTAAATGCGGAAGCACCATGACAGAGCGGTTACAGGCGCTGTCACTGTCGAGGTGTCTAAGTGGTGCGGCGATAGACACTGATAGGTCGTTTTCTGGTAGTGATCGACGACCCCTTCTCCTTCACAGGTCTAGCTCATGCTTCAGCCTGTCCTCAAACCTGAGTGGACACTGAAGTTTAGTCTTTGTAGTTTAACAAGGCCAAGATCTAAAAAAAGGTCTGCGCACCTAATCTTTTATCCTTGTAAAATAAAGTTTCGTTCGTTCGTTCGTCCGTCCGTTCGTTCGTTCGTTCGTGGACTGCGTGCTGTCTGTACACTGACCGCGCTGTTCATAGAGAGCGCAGGCGTGATTCTTCGGGCTGAACTCTAGACTGGGCCGATGTCCAAGTTGTGTGTCCGGTCAGTTCAACTCACTTTTGAGAGTGGAAACACGAGGTGCTACTTTTTACTGGATTCAACCATAACATGACTTAGAGAGCCACTGCAATGAGAAGACGTGACGGTCACGGTGTATGCTCAAATTTCAGACCAGTAGCTGGACCTGACAGCAGCTATAGTCGCCAGAATCACGGTAGCATCCGAAACACTCTCCGCCGTCTTGACAAATCTTGACGAGTTGATCCAAACACAACTGCCAGCCATCAAGACTAAACGCGTGAACGGCTGGTGTGTGAATTTGTCATGAAAATCAGTTTGTTCGACAACAGTCATGAATAAACATTACTAGGATGTGCCGGCGGTCTGCACCCATCGACATCACAAAGCAAGTTGATCCGCCGTCACAGGGGGTCTGAGCGACATTCTGATCAAGACTAGGGGGGGAAACCATAAAAAATGCTAGCGCTCCATATACAAACCGCCCAGCGTGTTTAATGTTACACGACAGCCTGCTCGTGACTTCCTTTTTAATTAAGCCCACTTCCTTGAACGCCTCACTGCCTCGGCCGAACTCGGTCGCAACGCGGCAGGGATCCAGCCTGAGAAAGTCAGACATTAAAGGGCAAGGCAAGGCAAGTGCAATGTTGGGTTTAGGGGATAGATAGTGATGTCCTACACGGCTGCAGCCCAAAAGATTTGAACATGAATACACCATTCAGCATTTATCACACCAAACGGCAGCCGAAATGCGATGCCATGATGGAGGCTGCCATGTTGATCCTACCAGTGACGTCACTCCACCACTCAGCAGCAGGCGAGATTCTGACACTGTGCGTGCAGGTGTGCCTGCTACACGTTTTAGGCGTGCTATTTCAGGCTCGTATACACACTTTGCTTGTTTCCTGACAGCTAGAATGGATTTGGGGATAGTTCCCTATAATTTCGAGCCAGAATATTCTGAGGAAGAGCTCAGTAAGGGGTCAGGCAGAAAACAGTGGGGACGACGGGGAAGAGTCGACTGATGAGAGCAATTGTGGGAGATGCGTGTTTGACAAGTGAAGCAGCAACATCGTTCGCAAAAGCGACCGTGAAACAATCCGGGGTAAAATGATCTCCACAAACGAGGTCTCGATTGTTCCAGGCGTATTCCTGCACTCGGCGGGGCAAGCGAACGTTCTTCAAGGTCTCCAACCATTTCGCACGCAACCTCCGTTTTTCCTTTGATTTGTTTAGATTCGGAAATTCAAAAAAAGCTTTTGTGGCTTCCATCTGCGTTCTTACACATGCCCTGTTTGCTGAAACAACCAAACGCTTTGCACTGTGGCATCTCGAACACAAAATAATACTCTGGAACAACTCGCTCAGACAAAACGAGCCTTCACAGGCATGCCAGTGCGGCTTGGTTAGTAAGTAACGGACACAGGTTCTCGTATGCAATAGAAGTTTAGGTTCGCTGTTGCTAGCTGAGGCGTTTAGCATGGATTTGTGTCGCCATTTTCAAATTCTGCACTGAGCAACGGCCGTTTCCGGTCGAGTTCGTGGCGACTGTAGGCGATATGCACACGCCGTTTGGTTCATAGCACTCATGAGTTTCTTCGAAACGAACGCTCATTCATTCAAAGTCACAACCGTGTCCCTTTCGTGGAGTAATTTGTCCACTTTGGGACCAACTATCGGTATTTTTGCTCCCACCTCAACGATATTTTCCGCCATGTTGTGACGTAGTATCGCCACTGTGAACTGTGTCACAACTGTGGACAGCACTGTGGCGCTCCGCAGTGCCCAGTTAGAGCCGACTTTACGGAGCGTTCTGAGCCGTTTACGTTGCGTCCAGCATCACACAGGCGTCGGACAAAAGTGAGGCAAGCGGAATTGTGTGAACTGGCTCTCTGGCCTAAGGAGAAAGTAGGCGTGCATTACTCCAGTGAGGCCTGAGCGGAAAGGAGACATTCACATTTTTTTAAACCCCTGTCAGGTGCGTGCCTATGAATGGTCTGTTCATGGTAATAACTGTTTCTAGACTGAAGCATTTTTAGGGGTGACTACGATGCCTGAGGCTAATAGGGAATATATAGGCATTTTGAGGCCCTGTGTATTTGTGTCCTTCGACCACATAACTTAGACATAATCATGTACAAGTACAGCAGACAGACAGACAGACATGCAGGCAGGTAACAGAGGAACCGAGAGAGAAACAGGCAGACAGACCGACAGACAGACAGGCATCAACGTTTCAGAAACCTACACCCACACAAAAAGGCATCCGCACTTTGCAAACTATGTCTGCAGACGCATCCACAAAGGGAATATGGATTACACCGACATTTCATTGCCCGATCCGTATCATCAGCTCAGGCCTTAAGTAGTGATAATGGGATGCATTTTGCACTCTCAGCCGGCCGACAGAAAGCGTTCCACTGATTCTGTTGCCGGTGTGTGATTGTGGTTCGCCGCTCTCTGAAACACGCGTCCTGAAATCGGACAATCTGTAAAATTGATCGCTGCAGCTAGCGACCTCAAACTGCACTGACGGAAGGAAAGGAACCTACCGACACTTCATTTTTTGTCTTCATGTTCTGGACCGGCCGCAGGAGTCCGTTACTGACAGGGCCAAGTTAACGGGAGGCCGAAGTCCGTGGCTGTATCTTCAGAGTAAAAACTAAAATATAAAACCAACTCTCTCTCTCACACACACACACACACACTAACAACCCTCTAGTTTCTGATAAATAAAAAAAGGAAAGGAAAGAACCGAAAGTTGCACACACACACACGCACGCACGCACGCACGCACGCACACACACACACACACACACACACACACACACACACACACACACACACACACAGACTCGAGGTCTATCTCCGAACACATCACTTACGACCTCCACAACAAGAAGGTAAGGGAACACAGAGTTCATGAACTATGTTGTTGTTGTTGTTGTTGTTGTTGTTGTTGTTGTTGTTGTGTGTGTGTGTGTGTGTGTGTGTGTGTGTGTGTGTGTGTGTGTGTGTGTGTGTGTGTGTGTTTGTTGTTGTTGTTGTTGTTGTTGTTGCTTTGGTTTGTTTTTTGTTTGTTTGGTTGATTTTTGGTTTTAGTTTTAGTTTTTTTGTTGTTTGTTTGTTGTTGCTGTTTTGTTTGTTTGTTTGTTTGTTTGTTTGTTTGTTTGTTTGTTTGTTTTTGGGGGATGATGTTGTTGTTTTGTTTTGTTGTTTTCTTGTTTTTGGGTGTTTTTCTTTTTCTTTTTTTTTGGGGGGGGGGGTGTTTTGTTTTGTTGGGGGGGGGGGGGGCGCAGTTAGCAGAAGTACTGATATCTATCTGTTTCCTTGTTTTTTCAGACATCCTTGGAACCTCATTGCCTCTTGCACAAGCTTACTCAATGAACTGCCGATATGTACCTTCATCACACCACCCCCCCCCCCCCCCCCCCACCAACCGCCCCCCCCCCCCCCCCCCAAAAAAAAATAAATAAATAAATAAAAAAAAATGCGAGACTAAATCTCTCGACATTTGATGTCATTTTGTCTCGGCCGACCATTTAATGAACGAATGAGCGGGCACACAATCTGTTAAATGCAGCCGTTTGGCACGCAGTCAACGCCAGCAGATCAGTTTCAGTAGCTGTCTCTATATGGTCTCTGCGGTAAAATTAAAGTGTGGGACGCCCGCGTGTATTTGTCCTCAACGGCGAGAGCACCGCTGGAAGTGTAAATCCGCGGGCTATAATCGCATCTGAGGAATTTGAATGTCGTGAGATATATGGGGCGTGAGGTTTTCAGTTCACTGAAGACACGATTTTTAACTGAAGTTGTCATTTCATTGAAGACACGATTTCTAACTGAAGTTTTCAGTTCAACTTCACTGAAGACATGATTTCTAACTATAGGCTTCATATCAAGAGACTTTTATAATGGACCATTTGCGTTTGTGACTGCGCCTGTGGGTGGGTGGGTGGGAGGGTGTTTGGATATACTTTTCCATCACATGTGACTGCGCCTGTACGCTCGCCTGAAATAACCTATTTTAGAGACTAGTAGAGCTGCGAATGCAACACGCTGATTGTTGATGGCCGCGGCAAACGAGGAAAACTCGGCTGTCCATCGCTTATCACATGGTACACACTGTGCTGTACTAACCAATAACAATACCTGTCCGCCGGTGGTCAAACAATCCGTGAGCAGTAGGAAAAGCTCGACGCTGGTTTCCATGCGGGACGTTGCAATGGCGCAGTGTGGAACAGCTCTATACAATGTCCGCTATTTTCACTTTGTCGGCTGCTCGAACACAGTGTGTGCCCGGCAAGTGTTGTTGTTGTTGTTGTCATTAGTTTGTTTGCTGGTTGGTTCGTTTGTTCGTCGGTATAGCCCAAGGCCTCATGGTTTATGTTTTAAAACGCTACAGATCATACAGCGCAAAACGTTTTCCTGTTCCGACCTTCACCCTCTGCTGTTGTTGTTGTCGTTAGTTTGTTTGTTCGTTGGTTCGTTTATTCGTCGGTATCGCCCAAGGCCTCATGTTTTAAAACGCTACAAATCGCATATAAAGCGGAAAACGTTTTCCTGTTCCGACCTGCACCTTCAACTTCCATCGCCCTCCACCCTGAAGGCCACACAGGAAAACAATTCAGCTGGGAAGGTTTTGCATTTGCCATCCGTGCTGGTGCAGATCTATATTGTGCCCCAGCGGAGGTAACTCCATCCATACACTGTTTTGTACTCTCTCTCTCTCTCTCTCTCTCTCTCTCTCTCTCTTTTCGGACCCTTCGTTTACTCCCAGACGGCCAGACTAGGGAGGAGGTCTAGGTGATGCATCTCCCGTCGTATGAACCTCTCTCTCGTGTCTTCCTCAGACCTCTCCCGCTATGCTTATTATAACAACAACAAGATCTATGTCCGTGACGGGTTCTTCTTTCTAATCAGACGTATCCTTTGCAGACATTGTGTGCTCCTCCTCGCTGCTCTAGGTGCCGTCTTTTGGGGGAATTTTTTTTTTACGACGGGACATCAGTTTTGTATTGTTCCCATAGCGACCTGGAATCTTCTCGGATGGACTACACCCGGCCTCTCTCTCTCTCTCTCTCTCTCTCTCGAGATTCGGGTTTAATACTCTTAATACTCTGTTGAATAGTCAATGGTAGTATGGAATTTTTTTTTTTACGACGGGACATCAGTTTTGTATTGTTCCCATAGCAACCTGGAATCTTCTCGGATAGACTACACCCGGCCTCTCTCTCTCTCTCTCTTTCGAGATTCGGGTTTAATGTCTTAATACTCTGTTGAATAGTCTATGGTAGTGTTAGCAGGACAGTGTGCAAGAGAGGCCTTCCAGTACCTAACACTGCTGAACTTTATCCTGAAATAAAGGTGTCATCATCATCATCATCATCATCATCCCGGTACGTGGTGGAAAAGGGCGCAAAACTCCTAAACACCCATCCCACCCACCTTCATCATCCTCTCTCTCTCTCTCTCTCTTAGTTATGGCAATGGCAGATTGAAACTTGACATATCATGTCAAATCATTTACCGCCGTTGTAAAAAGAGTTTGCTCTCTCTCTCTCTCTCTCTCTCTCTCTCTCTCTCTCTCTCTCTCCTTAATTTCTACATTCTTGGTTGAAACGGAATCTCTCTCTCTCTCTCTCTCTCTCTCTCTCTCTCTCTCTCTCACACACACACACACACACACACACACACACACACACACACACACACACACACACTTTTTTTTTTTAAATATCACCTTAATCTAGAGTTACTGTCCATGGTATGTCGTGGCTCCCTGCCATGCACACTGCGTTATGATTGAGACGATACAATTTCATGAAATGGAGTAAACACCTCCCCGGTGCGACGCGACCCTGCAGGCGAGCGATGGGTATAATAGCTCAGTTGGGATGGGAAAGGTTGGGGCTTGAAACTCTCAGACGGTAGTAAAAACGCAGCGGCTTTTTTGTTGGGTTTTTTTTTTTTTTTTTTTGCGAGTTCGTGTCAGGTTCCCCGTGTCCTAGGAGACCGGAATACCTACCCGGTAAACCAAGCCAGTGATGTTCACCTTCAACTGAAGTCTTAACGCACTTAACGCATGTCCCTGTAAAGAGGCTAATGCTACCATTTTTTTAATTTTATGTTTCGAGATTATTTCCTGCATGAGTTGTCCCCCGTGCCGCATACACAGACCCACAGCAAGCGTGCATTTTTCGTGGGAGCTTTGAAAAATGCGTCCTTGTTAATAATAAATTCATAATAATAATGAGTGTTGTATAGGCGCTTTACCCAATTTCATGAATCGGCTCAAAGCGCCGCGAACTGAACCCGACACGCACGCTCACGTGAATCGCACGCATTCTCTCACACACTGGACATAAACACATTACAATCACGTGGCGGCAAGGGAGGCAACGCATGCAGGCAATACTCTAGACTCCAGAGTGCAGTCCCTTTTCGGCGGGGCGTGAAAATGTGACTGCTTACACCCAGCGCCATTTTCAAAAATGGCGATTTTTTTTTTAGAAAAGCAGAGACTTGTGTGTCATATGATTCGATTTGAAACGAAGTCTTGAATATCCGACCACTTTTGGTTTGGGCAAAATCTTTGCCAGCGGACAATTATTGTTGCGCTTTGATGGCACTGTTTACGTGGTACACTGATCCAACAGGATGTGAGTAAACGGCAAGGGGGTTGCACTCTGACAGGCAAGGGTGTTGCACTCTACAGGCAAGTATTATTGCACAGTGCAGACGATCACGTACCTGCCTTGTGGTGGAATAAGAGACGATTACAAAAGCATACACACCCGTGCTCTAGGACTGAATGTAATAATAGATCTGTCCATTCAGACAGAGACATGTTATGTATGTCTCTGATTCAGAAACACGCCTACTTTCACTCTGAAGACAGCCTGCCACCACTTGCGCCACTGAGGATCCCTCTGGGTTCAAAGCTGGTCAAGGATGACATAGTGCGCGACCTTGTGTTTGAGAGCACCGAGACAATTTAGGCCCGTCACGGTAGCGCAGTGAGCGCCATTTCCCCACCGTGCACAGAGGTACTTTCCACTGAAAGACTCTGTGCCCCAGAGAGTGGCAATACTCTCTAAACAGGCTGAAAATGTACTGTGCTGCTGTACATCGCTTCTGTGCACACTGTGAAATAACACTGGGACATCAAAGTTGTTCGCAGTTGTCCACTTTCCTTGTCACCGAGTATTTTTGTTTTTTCCTTCTTAGGTATCACTTAGCTCGGCTCGGTCTCGGTTAGCCCGAGATTTGGACGTCGTCAGTCGCAGGGGCGTAGAGAAGCGACCGTCCCGGAACAGGGCTGGAATCCCGATCGACTCATTCAAAATCGAGTCGTATGAGGCAATATCATGATGGTCCATACACCTAAAAAAGCAAGGGAGCCGGGGTGGCCGAATGGTAGAGCGTTGGACTTCCAATGCTCGGGTCGTGAGTTCGAATCCCGGCTGTGGCCAAATATTGTGCTGGCTTTTTCGTCGTTGCCCCGTCTTTGATATCACCCGTATGTGGTGGAAAAGGGCGTTAAACACCCACTCACCCACCCACACCCCACCCACCCACCCTAAAAAAGCAACATCCATTTGAGAACAGCAAATGGTAAAGAAAAAAAATCGATACAGTCGGAAGTGATACTAATGTAAGGAGATCCTCTCTCTCTCTCTCGAGAGAGAGAGAGAGAGAGAGAGAGAAGTGGAGATCTCAAAGTAGCACCATCACATCACAAGCAACCGGAACTTGGCTAGCCGTAGGTTTGCTGTTTGATGAGGGCGCTCATTTTCGGTCTGCTGCTTCCATGGATTTTGTTTTGCGTTCGAGGAAAGCCTAACGCGAGAGGTCTCGGCGAACCATGCTGGCAGTGTAATAGGGTTGTGTGGATGTCGTGTCGTTTGGGGTACAGTAGAACTTGTCTGGGGCATCTGTAAATTGGTGCGAGCAGCAGCTCAGTGTCGAAAACCTTGGGGCAAATGGCGATAATTTTCTGCGTGACAAACAATATGCCTTCTGGGCATTGTTGTCAGAAGGGCATTTGTGTGTATATGGATCCCCAGTGTGCGTCTCTTCTTCCACTGGTGTGGTATGTCCAAGGGCATTTTAAGTGTGTGTGTGTGTGTGTGTGTGTGTGTGTGTGTGTGTGTGTGTGTGTGTGTGTGTGTGTGTGTGTGTGCGCGTGTGCGTGCGTGTGCATGTGTCCAACGGTGCGTGCGTGTGCGTGTGCGTGTGTACGTGTGTGTGTGTGTGTGTGTGTGTGTGTGTGTGTGTGTGTGTGTGTGTGTGTGTGTGTGAGAGAGAGAGAGAGAGAGAGAGAGAGAAAGAGTATGGTGCACAATACGAGGTCAAGTTACAAACCAACAGGAGCCCCATTGTTCTGCGAGCAACGAACCGTAGATAGCCACACAAAGTACGCAAACAAAACAACTCGTAAACAGTCACCAGCGTCAGTTGCAGCGCTGTCAACAGAACGTTAGTCCTTTTTCTCAATGTCGTTTTCTACAAAATTTAATATTCAATGCTGTAAGCACGGGGGATAACCAAGACGGCGGGGAGGTGTTTTGGTGTTTAATTGTTTGTTTGTTTTATTTTGTTTTTTGTTTAGTTTTTTTCCTCTCTATCTCTCTTTTGTTTTCTGTTTGTTTGTTGGGTGGTTTTGTTGTTGTTGTTGTTGGGGGGGGGGGTGTTTTGTTGTTGTTGTTGTTTTTTCGGTTTTTTGTTTGTTTGTTTTTTTTGGGGGGGGGTCTCGTGTTATTTGGTAGCGGACTGAGGACCAGATAGATGACGCTGATTGGTGGCTATTTTTAGAAGATTTGTAGTGTCCCCGTATGTTCAGGAATGGACCGTAGGCTCGAAGTAATTTTTTCCCTATTTCTTCAATATTAGAAGCCACAAAATCACAAAATGGTTACAACGGCCAATATAAAAAAAAAAAACATCCTTCTATCTGACAAACAGCATTCAGGCTTCGTGAGCAGCCGTTTTCTATCTCAGGGGCGGTACAAACATAATAATTATAATAATGAGGATCTTCTATAGCGCCTAATCTCTGGAGCCGGGGCTCTAGGCGCTTTACAAATGTATACAAAAGGTGATATATAAACACATAACTGAGTAATAGATAAATAATCCACTAAATAAATGCGAATAAAAAGCGTACATACATAGATACATACACTACATACATATAGTCAGACATACAGTCAGTCATACAAACAAGCACTGACACCTACATACATAGATACATACACTACATAGAGGCTTTCATACTTTTAAATCGAGTAGCGGAAGGCAAAGCTCTGCTGTCTTGACAGACCCTGCGGTAAAGTAGGGATTCACAAGGATTTCGCTCTCTACAGATGTATATATCATTTTTCACCGTCAGATGAGGGACAACGTGACTCGGAGCCGCGACCTATTCAAAATCGATATGTCTTATTTTCAAGATGGTTTTCTTTTGAAAAAGAGATTAAATGCAAACTAGGGTGGGAAACTCCAGTTTCATGCGCGCTGTGGCCAGTGACTGTAAGATGTCGGTTAATTATTTTCCCCCTACCCCTCCACCCACCACCACCACCCCCTTCCCTCGCAATCCTCCGTCTCTTTTCCCAACCCGCAGGAGCTCAAGGCCCCGTATGTATGTTTGTGACAGTCGGACTGACAGAAGTGTCATCGTCATCCGTTTCTTTGGAATAAACGCACTCATCCCAATATTACTTGGCTTCACAGAACACGGGGTGTATTCAAAACGGGTGGAAGCGTTTCAGGTGCTGTTCCGCTGTAAAAGGATCGACGGTGGTAAAAGTGGAAACAGCGTATTTAAATGCAAAATATGACCCCAAAAAATCACAAAAGTCTATGCATTTTTGTTTGTTTCGTTGTTGTTTTGGCTTGTAACTGCAAGATGTGGAGTGATTACTGGCACCCCCACCCACCTACCCACCCACCCACCCACCTGCCCTCCCGCCCCTGGAGGTCATGGCCCGCGTGTTGTAGTGACAGTCGGACTTTAAGCAGTGTCACCGCAATCTGACACATGGTTATTTACCGCAGTGGCGATCTTATCGGATTGTCGGGAGTGTTCTACTTGTAGCTGTATCAGTAAATCCTGGGGTGAAACAATAGCGTGTTACAGGTCAAGGCACGTTGTTTTTGTTGTTATCAAACCAGCCAGCAACTGGGTTGTGCGCGTGCGTGTGTCAGTGTGTGTGTGTGTGTGTGTGTGCGTGTGTGTGTGCGCGTGCGTGTGTGTGTGTGTGTGTGTGTGTGTGTGTGTGTGTGTGTGTGTGTGTGTGTGTGTGTGTGTGTGTTGGTCTGTGCGCGCGTGCAACTCTCCTACTCAACAGTTAACTGTCGCCACAACACTAGCTGACTCCTTCAGTCCTTGATATTCGCGTCGCGGCGTGAGCCTTCTGTCGGTTCAGTGCCAGCCATTGAGATGCTGTCACTGGTAGGATGTCAGACACCAGCCATACAGCTCAGAAAGATCTGTGAGCACAGGACTGATGGGCAGTTAAAGGTCGAGTTCACTGTATTAGCACGAGCGGTGCCTGTTAAAAAAAAAAAAAATCGGGATGAGACCAGCAGAAATGGTCTGCTTTCCAGGGGGCGCGACTCGTTGCAAGTTTGAAGGGAGACTGATGGCTCTACAGCCTTTACTTTACTATTTACATTGCCAGTTAGTCAGACTTGTGTGTTTAGCTGCGCATGTGTGGGCATGTGTCTTGTCAGTACATCAGAATAATTAAGATTATGCACGGCCTGTCTGTCAGACACAAGAAGTCAGTGCTCGTCCTCAGACTTCAGTTTTCAATACTGCTTCAGTAGACTCGTTGGTCCTGGCCGGCGCTCATGTTTTTCGTGCAATATCGAGCTCACCCGTTTATATACCCCCTTTCGTGACTTGTACAGCTCTAACGATCCTTACCAGTTGTATAAGTCTTCTACACTGTCCATACTCGCGGGGAATTGTGGGTCGAGGCTTCGCAGGGCCCTCTCTGTGACAACCACGCCGCATTGCCGCAAGTGCTATGTTCGTGGAGTCGGTCTTTAAGTCCCTCAATCCCCCCTCCCCCTCCCCCCAACAGATGGGACTTTTGTGGGTGTCTCACAAAGCATACTCAGTGGGTTGTTCGTCTACGTGCGGGTCTTGTCTGTAACTCAACCACAGGAGCTTATACGGTATATATGCGAGACATCGATTTTACCTGTCGGCTGTCTGCCACCTGTTTCGCGCTCTGCAGCTGTCCGCGTGAACTGACGCTGCTATGCAACTTCGCCGTTGTCACACGCCTCATGGTATGATATAGCAGAGACTATGGGTTTCATATTGAGTGCCATTAGTGTACGATTTGTTTCACGAGGAGGAGTTGGAATCCAGTGGAAAAACGAGTGCCGCCTCGAGGAAAAAGTAAACAGATTGAAGCGTAGTGGCACTCTTGTTGTTGTTGTTTGTTTGTTTGTTTGTTGTTGTTTGGTTTGGTTTGTTGTTGTTGTCTTTTTGTTGCTGTTGTTTGTTTGGTTGGTTGTTGTGGTGATTTGCTTGTTGTTTTGTTGTTGTTATTGTTGTTGTTGTTGTTGTTGGGAGGGGGGGGTTCGGGGGGGGGGGTGTTTTCGGCGGATATCGTGTTCTTGGGCCGGCACCCCCAGCACCACACCACACCCGAAAACAAACTTTCTCTCTCTCTCTCTCCCCCCCCCCACCCCCACTCACTCCACCCCCACCTCCACTCCCTCCCGCAATCGAAAACAACTTGTCAGAATATAAAGACTGACAGGAACAGGAAAAAAATGGACAACAAAATTCCAAGCACAAATATCGCTGAATCAGCATTTCTGCCGCAGAAACTCATACCCACTAAACAACTCTATCAATGTCGCTTGTCTCCTCGGCCAATAAGCATTCCAGCAATACACGCCGAAATACGCTCTCTTCCTGCGATATGAAGTGTCCATATGAAGTCCTTAATCACCTGCTCTTTCCTAGCGATCTGACGGAATTATCTGATTATCGGTAGTCCGCCGTAATATCCGCCAAGAAAGAACATGCAATGCCTGTTATTTGATACCACTACTGCTGAGGACAGGGCGTGATGGAAAGCAGGATATTTAACTTGACTGCTGCTTCCCTCCAACATCAGAAACGGAAAGAAAAGTGTGGTCGCATTAGGACACCTCCGACTCTGAGGAGCCCGGTGAATAAACGGAACGTCGTGAATTACTGCAGGTCAATGAGTACAAATCTCTAAATCAAAATACAAACCTTTTCCAAACAGTTCAACAATTGATTGACTTATCGGGTCGCTTCGCCATTTAAATTTCTAAACCTGCGTCCACGCGGACGGGCTGTTGCCAGCACCACTCACAGTAAAGTTTGATATGCTCTTTCTTCTTTCCTTTCTTCTTCCTGCTCTCTTCTCCTTCTTATTTTTCCTCTCTCTCTCTCTCTCTCTCTCTCTCAGGGGCGTAGGAACCACGGGGGCCCTGGGGGCCCGGGCCCGGGCCCCCTTTCGATTTTTGGAAGGGGGACCCGAATATCTTTGGGCCCCCCTTGCTTTTGATAAGAGGAGACGCGGCCCACCAGTGTCCCACGGCCCACCAGCTGTCGCAGGACACAATCCTTGGCAGTCAACACACACACACACACACACACACACACACACACACACACACACACACACACACACACCCTTCTGCACCCCGGCCGTATGGCTCACCCGACTTAGTGGGCCCCCCTTCCTCTTAGCATCTTCCTACGCGCCTGTCTCTCTCTCTCTCTCTCTTTACGTCTTTACATTTCAGTCCAGTCAGTTTTTCCACGTCAATTTCTCCGCCATGCTTTTTGTAAACTGGTTGTGATGAGCACGTATATAAGTTTTACTTGTTGGCTCTTTTCAGTCAACGTAATACTGTTTACTGCTTGACGGTGATCCGGCTTCAATGAATAAAAATGTTTAATCCAAAGAATACAAATGCAGGAGGCCTCAAAATGCCTCTAATTTCCCTATTACACTCCAGCATCATATTCATAGTCACCCCTAAAACTGCTTCAATCTATAACTAAAACTTATCATGCACAGACCATTTAAGGGCACGTATCTTACAGGAGTTAAAAAATATTGTTTGTCTCCTTTCCGCTGAGGCCTCACTGGAGTAACGCTAGTCTACTTTCTGTTTAGGCCAGAAAGCCACTTCACCCAACTCCACTCGCATCACCTTTGCCACTCTTGTGCGCAAAAAAAAGTCTCGGCTTCACTGGCAGCTCGCCTCATCTTACCATCCCCTGGTATACGCACCTTGCCCTACTGAATACGAAAACCACGATTATCGCGCTTTTTCGTGACAACAAAAATCACCCCAAAACTAGCACACTCGCCAAACAAGTTCCTTCACAGGAACACTGCACTTGACGCCCGGGTCAATTTGTCTTCTTACGCCTGCAAAGGGTAGAATTTGCAACAGAATATTATGATCGCCGGGCATCAAACGTCATGTGTTTACTGATCTTATATGTTTTTCTTCTGCGTTGAAAGTTGAAAGCAGCCGGGATGGGCATTTGGTTTAAACAGATTTATTGCAATACAATTCGTACAAGTAAACAATTAGAGAGCATAAACAAGCACCGCTTATGATAATGCTCATGGGGGGAGGGGGGGGGGCAAAGTACATATTGACAGTATTGCCATGGCAGGCTCAACTGGTCAGTAATTATGATAGATTAAAACTACATAAGAGAGAGGAGTTGAGGGAGGGGGGAGGGGGGGTCTATGTGTACTCTCAACAACGACCAAAGAAAATCTCCGGTGGGCCGTGTCAAGGAAGTAACATGTAACGAAGATCTAAAAACGGATGGGCACTTGGAAGGCGAAACGTGGTCGAATACTCGAGGAATGGTGCTAAATTCTATTCAAAGATTCTATTCAAAAATTCTGTTCATAAATTTTATTGCCCGATCATAGACAAATTATACAGAAACATGCGTTTTGTAACTAGTCTCTTGGGGTCGTTCATCCAAGTCTTTTGGTTTTTTGTTGTTGTTTTTTTTTTTCTTAACAACCGGGAATTCGTGGTCGGATCCACCGAAGACGTTTCTGAAAACGTAGGAGATGTTATTTTAAAGAACGTCAGTTGTCGCCTCTCTCCGTAAAGTTCTCTAAGCGGGAAATAAATGTGGATTCCTGGTTGAACTCCACCCTCCATCCCCCCCCCCACACACACACACACACCGTCGCACACACACACACAAGAACAAGAAGCTATTTGGAAAGTACTATTCCGAACATTGTAGAAACACGCACCTCGCTGGAGGTGGAGCTGACAAGAAATGTGTTAGTTGCGTGCGGAAGGTCGTAAAAAGCCTTAAAACAGTACAGGCTGAACGGGAAACGATTGGATGGGGGGGGGGGGGGGGGGCTGAAGAGAGGAAAAGGTAAGGGGAGGGAGGAAGGTGGGGGGGGGTGATATGTGAAGATGCTGCTTTACAGCCGGACGGACTCTGACAGCTTCTAAGGAAAAAGAAAAAAAAGGATAGTAAAAGAAAAGAGCAAAGTGTCAGCTGGTCTCACAGAACGAGGGGGAAAAAGCAGCGGGTACTCTCTCTCTCTCTCTCTCGGACAGACGGAGACAGAGACAGCCGAGACGGAGAGACAGAGACAGAGAGAGAAAGAGACAGAGAGACACACAGAGAGACAGAGACAGAGACAGAGACAGACAGAAAGAGCACCCGAACTGTTGTGAAGATACAGAGTCTACACAGCTGTTCACTTTCACACACACACGCACACATTTTGCATTCAACCACGCACACAGGGACTGACTGTTTCGCGCACATGGTTACGAAAACAGGCTAGTCTCACACGACTGAACTGCACCCTCATTACATATCTTCACAGCCATCACACAAAAACATATGCTGCTTATTGTGGACGCAAGCAGCAGACTTATGGCTTCAGAATGTTCCCGATTCTTTCTGTTGCACGTCATCACTCGCTAATGTTCTGTTTAGC